>CM050170.1:110705664-110781571 GCA_027410445.1 Discoglossus pictus | reverse complement strand
AACCCCCTCTCCCTCCCCTGTGTTTACCCCCCTCTCCATCCCGTGTGTCTATTTTCCCCCTCTCCATCTCCTGTGCCTCCTTCCTCCCTATGTCTCTTCTCCCTCTATCCTCTGTGTCTCTTCCCCCTCTCCCTCCCCTGTGTCTCTTCCCCCTCTCCTTCCCTTGTGTCTCTTCCCCATCTCCTTCCATTGCATCAATTCCCTCCTCCCTCCCCTGTGTCTCTTCCTCCCCCATCCCTCCCCTGTGTCTGTTTCCCCCCTTTCCCTCCCATGTATCTCCTTCCCTCCTCTTTCTTCCCCTGTGACCCCCCCCCCCACCCCCTCCCTCCCCTATGTCTGTTTCCCCCTCTCCCTCCCATGTGTCTCTTCCCACCTCTACCCTCCCCTGTTTCTCTTCCCCTCTCCCTCCCCTGTGTCTCTTCCCCCCTCTCCCTTCCTTGTGTCTCTCCCCCCCTCTCCCTCCCCTGTGTCTTTTCCTCCCCACCCCACCCCTATGTCTCTTTTCACCCCTCTCCCTCCCCTGTGTCTGTTTCCCCCTCTACCCTCACGTTTCACGCCAGCCCATTCCTTCCCCTGTGTTTCCCCCTCCTGTCTCTTTCCCCTCCTCGAATTCCCCTGTGTCTTCTCCCCCTCTCCCTCCCCTGTGTCTCCTTCCCCCCTCCCCTGGGTCTCCTTTCCCCCTCTCCCTCTCTTGTGCCTTCTTTCCCCCTCTCCCTCCCCTGTGTCTCTTTCTCCCATCTCCCTTCCCTGTGTTTCTCCTCCCTCCCATCTCTTTCCCCTCCCCTGTTTCTTCCCCCCTCCCCTGTGTCTCCTTCCCCACTCTCCCTCTCTTGTGCCTCCTTTCCCCTATCCTTTCCCCGCCATGTGTCTCTTTCTCCCTCTACCTTCCCGTGTCTCTTCCCCCTCTGCTTTCCCCCCTCTTCCTACCCTGTGTCCTTTCCCCCCCTCTCTCTGCCCTGTGTCGCTCCCCACCTCTCCCTCCCCTGTGTCTCTCCCCCCTCTCCCTCCCTGTGTCTCTTCGCCCCTCTCCCTCCCCTGTGTCTCTTCCCCCCTCTCCCTCCCCTGTGTCTCTTCCTACTTCTCCCTCCCCTGTGTCTCTTCCCCCTCTCCTTCCCTTGTGTCACTTCCCCCCCTCTCATTCCATTGTGTCCCCCCCCCCGTCCTCTGTGTCTCTTCCTCCCCCATCCCACCCCTGTGTCTCTTTTCAACCCTCTCCATCCCCTGTGTCTGTGTCCACCCTCTCCCTCCCATGTGTCTCTTTCCCCCTCTACCTTCCCCTGTGTCTCTTCCCCCTCTCAATCCCCTGTGTCTCCTTTCCCCCTCTCCTGTGTCTCCTCTCCTGTGTCTCTTTCTCCCCTTTCCCTCCCCGGTTTCTCTCCCCCCCCCCTCTCCCTCCCCTGTCTCTACTTCCCCTCCCCTGTGTCTCTTCCCCCCTCTCCCTACCTGGTGTCTCTTCTCCCTCCCTTGTCTCTCTCTACCCGTCTCCCTCCCCTGTGTCTCATCCCCCCTCCCTTGTGTCTCTTCCCCCTCTTCCTCCCCTTTGTCTCTAACCCCCTCTTCCTCCCCTGTGTTTACCCCCCCCCCCCTCTCCATCCCTGTGTCTATTTTCCCCCTCTCCATTTCCTGTGCCTCCTTCCTCCCCTATGTCTCTTCCCCTCTATCCTCTGTGTCTCCTACCCTCTCTCTCTCCCCTGTGTCTCTTCCCCCTCTCCTTCCCTTGTGTCTCTTCCCCGTCTCCTTCCATTGCATCAAGTCCCCCCTCCCTCCCCTGTGTCTCTTCCTCCCCCATCCCTCCCCTGTGTCTGTTCCCCCCCTTTCCCTCCCATGTATCTCCTTCCCTCCTCTTCCTTCCCCTGTGACTCCCCCCCCCCCCCTCCCAGCGCAATGGCCATGCAAGACCCCCGCATCTCCCAGCGCAGTGCGCATGCACAGCTCACTACGCGCATTGCTCATGTGCATCTCACAGCGCAATGTGCATGCACAACCAGCAGCATTCGTAATTGCGCGTTGTCGGTCACCGGCAAGAACGTAATTTGTAACATAGTGTGACAACAACTCACGTGACGACAACTATTATATGTGATATATACAGGAATACCCCGTTTAGCTTGGTATATGCGTTCATGATTGCAGGAGCGCTATACAAAAACCATGCTAAATCGCCCTTTTTATGGACATAGCGTGGAACAGCGCTATAGTGAAAAAAAGCTCTCTAAGCGGAGATTTAAATGCACGCAGCGCGATTTAAAGAGATATCACGAGATTTACCGCAGTCAGCGTTATCGCGAATCAGCGCTCAGCGGGGTAGCACAAAGCGGGGTATCCCTGTATATATATATATATATATATATATATATATATATATATATATATATATATATATATATATATATATATATATATATATATATTTATAAACCAATTCAGGCCCAGTCTACCCAAAAAACATCCTGGGTGTGTTCAGACCCAAGCATCTGCATTCTGGTCAATGGAATCAATGCCTGAAGGACTAGTCAGTAATTAATTGCAATGTTCCCTCATTAACAAACTATAGGAATATTTGTTTGTGGGTGGATCAGAAAGGCTGACTGACCCTTCAGATAAATAGATAAAGTCCTTGTTATAGTGTATAGTTTTTACATGAAGTCCGAAGTATATGATGGAGTCTGGCTCCCTCTTCAGGCCTGACAGACAACACCAAGCCTAGACTGTCATGGCGCAGTAGAGGTGGGGGACACACTGAAGCTTCACATTGTGCCGCCATGTTTTATTGCTCTGTACAAACATGTCCAGTGATTGTGATTGGATATAAAGATTATAATGTGGATCCTCCCTCTGATATGACATCAGGTGGGAGATCTTATTCAGCTTTCACTCAAGGAGTAAAAGTAAATCCTCAAAACTTCAGATCACTCCTTTTAATAACAATATGTATCATGTTCTAGGCATCTTTTTAGTACTAAGTATTGTCATTGGGTGTCCTTTAAACAGTTTAACCCTTATGTACTCTTTTCTATCTTGAATTTAGATCAGAAATATAAAAAAGTAGTCGCAATTACGACAACTATACTCGCAATTATGACAACTATATATGTGATGTTACGTTATAAGAACAAAAGTCAATTAATTATTATGATCATTTAGTGTGTGGTGTAAATACAACATGGTCATAAAATCATTAAGACACAATTAGCTTTTTTTATAGGTTTTATATAATTTTATTTTATTGGCATATAGAGGGTTAAAACAGAGAGCCTAAAAAATAAAGATTTGTCCAGGTATTAGCAACTTCCGGGTTGCGTTCCAAGACGGCAGCCATTAAAGCACAGCTAATGAGCTTCCGGGTTGCGTTTCAAGCCTCTTTTCTGACGGTAAAACCAAGGACTGTGATTGGTCTTAATTTGATGCGTGATGACATCAGAAGGAGCGACGCAGAAAGTCCCATGCGCAGAAGGCTATAAGAGGTAAACAGCTGGGTTTAGGGAACGTCTGAAAAGAACTGGAAACAAAATATAGATATACAGGAAGACACACATTGAATGGGATATATATTAATTAATATAATATATATAAAACGTGTTTATAAATACTATTAATATCTGTGTATATTAATGTGTATATATATTTCCATTTTATATATATATATATATATATATATATATATATATATATATATATATATATGCCCTTACCTTATATATGCACCTATCATAGATATTATATTGAATGGTACACTCATTGTTTACATCAGTTGGATTCCACTCCCAATAGTTGGATATATTATACTTAATGTTACATTTTATGCTTGATCCACTATGATTTGCTGCTACTATATTTGCATCATTATGCATCCCCGGGGTGTCATTTTCTTTGTGTTTTCTTATAGAGCACTTTGGCTTTTTTTTAAAGGCCTACCCCTTCCTCGACTATTTATATCTTATTTATATATGTTGATTGTTACGACTCACTGATCTGTTAATCAGCTCGTATATATACACTTATTTAGATTCACAATTGCTGTTCTATTATTAGATGTATCCTATTTATTTTGTACCTTTTCTATATTATTTGGCTCTGTGAATGAGAAATTTGTTTACTATTTTTTGTATTAGCGGCGATATTTACATTTTTAATTGATCCTATTAAAGTTGAACATACTTTATTTCTGCTACTTCTCCCTATCATATATTTTTGCTGTGTGTATATATATATATATATATATATATATATATATACACAGTGGATATAAAAAGTGTACACACCCCTGTTAAAATGTCAGGTTTCTGTGCTGTAAAAAAATGAGACAAAGATAAATCATTTCAGAACTTTTTCCACCTTTAATGTGACCTATAAACTGTACAACTCAATTGAAAAACAAACTAAAATCTTTTAGGTAAAGGGAAGAAAAATATAAAAATAAAATAATATGGTTGCACAAGTATGGACACCCTTAAACTAATACTTTGTTGAAGCACCTTTTGATTTTATTATGGCACTCAGTCTTTTTGGGTATGAGTCTATCAGCATGGCACATTTTGACTTGGCAAGATTTGCCCACTCTTCTTTGCAAAAACACTCCAAATCTGTCAGATTGCGAGGGCATCTCCTGTGCACAGCCCTCTTCAGATCACACCACAGATTTTCAATCAGATTCAGGTCTGGGCTCTGGCTGGGCCCTTCCAAAACTTTAATCTTCTTCTGGTGAAGCCATTCCTTTGTTGATTTGGATGTATGCTTTGGGTCGTTGTCATGCTGAAAGATGAAGTTCCTCTTCATGTTCAGCTTTCTAGCAGAAGCCTGAAGGTTTTGTGCCAATATTGGCTGGTATTTGGAACTGTTCATAATTCCCTCTTAACTAAGGCCCCAGTTCCAGCTGAAGAAAAACAGCCCCAAAGCATGATGCTGCCACCACCATGCTTCACTGTGGGTATGGTGTTTTTTTGGTGATGTGCAGTGTTGTTTTTGTGCCAAACATATCTTTTGGAATTATGGCTAAAAAGTTCAACCTTGGTTTCATCAGACCATAACACCTTTTCCCACATGCTTTTGGGAGACTTCAGATGGGTTTTTGCAAAATGTAGCCTGGCTTGGATGTTTTTCTTTGTAAGAAAAGGCTTTCGTCTTGCCACTCTACCCCATAGCCCAGACATATGAAGAATATGGGAGATTGTTGTCACATGTACCACACAGCCAGTACTTGCCATATATTCCTGCAGCTCCTTTAATGTTGCTGTAGGCCTCTTGGTAGCCTCCCAGACCAGTTTTCTTCTTGTCTGCTCATCAATTTTGGAGGGAGCTCCAGTTCTTGGTAATGTCACTGTTGTGCCATATTTTCTCCACTTGATGATGACTGTCTTCACTGTGTTCCATGGTATATCTAATGCCTTGGAAATTCTTTTGTACCCTTCTCCTGACTGATACCTTTTAACAATGAGATCCCTCTGATGCTTTGGAAGCTCTCTGTGGACCATGGCTTTTGCTGTGGGATGCGACTAAGAACATTTCAGGAAAGACCAACTAGAGCTGCTGAACTTTATTTGGGGTCAATCAGAGGCACTTTAAATGATGGCAGGTGTATGCTGACTCCTATTTAACATGATTTGGAATGTGATTGCTTAATTCTGAACACAGCTACATCCCCAGTTATAAGCGGGTGTGCAGACTTATGCAACCACATTATTTATTTATTTCTTCTTCCCTCCACCTAAAAGATTTCATTTTGTTTTTCAAATGAGTTGGACAGTTTATAGGTCACATTAAAGGTGGAAAAATTTCTGAAATTATTTATCTTTGTCTCTTTTTTTACAGCACAGAAACCTGACATTTTAACAGGGGTGTGTAGACTTTTTATATCCACTGTGTATATATATATATATATATATATATATATATATATTATTGTTTCTATATATAATTGCTTATATGTATATACACCAGAAACGTCTGTTTACGCCTCTCTATATGTATATACCCACCAGACGCATCTATATATGTCTGTCTATATGTATATAAACACCACACAATTCTATATACGTCTGTCTATATGTATATATACATCCGTCTCTATGTATTTACACCAGACATGGCTATATAAACCTGTCTAGATGTATATAAACACCATGCACATCTATAAACGCCCGTCTATATGTATATACACACCAGGCACGTCTATATACGCCCGTCTATATGTATATACACACCAGGCACGTCTATATACGCCCGTCTATATGTATATACACATCAGGCACATCTATAAACGCCCGTCTACATGTATATACACACACCAGGCACGTCTATTTGTATATACGCCTGTCTATATATATATATATATATATATATATATATATATATATATATATATATATACATATAAATACACATACATATAAATACACACACACACCATGCACGTCTATATATGGGTAAGTATAGACATGTCTGGTGTATATACATAGAGACAGGCATATATAGACGTGTCTGGTGTGTGTATGTGTATATATATATATATATATATATATATATATATATATATATATATATTCCCCCACCTTCCGTTTGAGGATGCTCATTAGGGTTTAGGTCTGGTGCCATGCTTGGCCAGTCCATCACCTTCAGCTTCTTTAGCCATGCAGTAGTCGTCTTGGAGGTGTGTTTGGGGTCGTTATAATGTTGGAATACTGCCCTGCGGCCCAGTCTCCAAAGGGAGGGGATCATGCTCTGCTTCAGTATGTCACAGTACATGTTGGCATTCATGGTTCTCTCAATGAACTGTAGCTCCCCAGTGCGGGCAGCACTCATGCATGCCCAGACACTTACTACTTTACATTATAGTAGAGTGTCATTTCTTCAGTCTTGTCACATGAAAAGATACAATAAAATATGGACAAAAATGTGAGGGGTGTGTGCATATATATGACAAACATATATAGACGTGTCCGACGTATATATACGTGTCTGGTGTGTATATACATGGAGACGGCCGTATATAGACGCGTCTGGTGTGTATACATAGAGACAGGTGTATATAAATGTGTCTTGTCCCAGGCTCCCTAGCTCTGCCGCAGTATATAATAATGCGGAGTATCAGTTTATTCTGCACTGCTCTTATTTCCGTAAGTACTTTCTACACTGTCCTTGTGCCGTGTTCTTTTCCCACATTCCCTAGCTCTGCTCTTCCATATAAGGGCATGCCCGGATCTGAGGCTCCTGATTGGCTGCAAGCCCCTCCTGCTCTTGTCCCTCAACTGAGCACACAGAGCGTGGGAGTTTAAAGGTACTGGCCCTTTAAGGGATCAGGTGACCCCCCCAGGGGTGTGCGGGTACCCAGCGGGTAACTGGGGCTCTGGATCCAGACCAGGACCTGAGCCTAGCCCTGGAGCTAGGACAGGACTGGAATTGATGTAAGCTTGGACTGGGAATCCCTGCAGAAAGTAAACCATGGAGTGGATTAGTATGAGAGCTACCGGATCAGAGACTGGACCCACTCTGGGATAGGAACCACGGATTGGGATTACACTGGGATAGGAACCACGGCAAGGTATCACACAAATATAGGAACCACGGACTGGGATTACACTGAGATATGAACCATGAAATGGATTATACTGGGATAGGAACCACGGACTGGATCATACTGGGATAGGAACCACGGACTGAATTGTACTAGTTTAGGAACCACAGACTATTTTCCCATTGGAATAGAAACGCGGACTGGATAATGCTGGGATAAGTACTACGGACTGGGATCACACTGTACGGTGCTGCAGTATAGGGTGGGATGCAGACTGAGCCTGCAGGTAAGAAATACTGTGTCACCCCAAGGGGTGAGATAGACTCCCAGGTCCTTGTGTCACCCTGTGGGGGGGGCAGACTCTTTATGTAACTGTATCTCCTAGTGACAGTAACCCTGATACAGTATCTCTTGGTATTGTATCAGTGTAATTGTATCCCGTATCCTGGTTACTTTGTGAAGATGAGGCCTGGCGTTTCGTCACTAAAGCGCCATATTTAGTCTGGACACACAGTATATGTCTAGTGTCACTGAGTGAGTGGTCAGTACCTTGGTGAATGTGACCAGGAGTTGTATGAGGGGTCTGGGGGGGAAACATAAAATATATGTCCAGGTCTGAGCCTAACCATTCTGCAGCATGACCTTGTTATCACTATGTGTCTGCGTTTGTTTTATCTCTCCTTGTCACCATATCTTAATCCTATGCCGTCTATATATCATGGTCACTATCACTCCAACTTGTGCCTTCTATCTCTCCTGATCACCATATATCCATCCCATGCCTTCTATCTCTCCTTGTCACCATATCTTGACCCTATGCCTTCTGTATCTCATGGTCATTATCACTCCACCCTGTCCCTCCTATCTCTCCTGATCACCTGATCACCATATCTCCATCCACTGCCTTCTATATCTCCTTGTCACCATATCTTGAACCTGTGTCTTCTTTATCTCATGGTCATTTTCACTCCACCCTGTCCCTCCTATCTCTCCTGATCACCATATCTCCATCCCCTGCCTTCTATATGTCCTTGTCACCATATCTTGACCCTATGCCTTCTGTATCTCATGGTCATTATCACTCCACCCGGTCCCTCCTATCTCTCCTGATCACCATATCTCCATCCCCTGCCTTCTATATCTCCTTGTCACCATATCTTGACCCTATGCCTTCTGTATCTCATGGTCATTATCACTCCACCCTGTCCCTCCTATCTCTCCTGATCACCATATCTCCATCCACTGCCTTCTATATCTCCTTGTCACCATATCTTGAACCTGTGTCTTCTTTATCTCCACTCACCATTTCTCTATCCAGTGCCTTCTATCTTTTCTGATCACCATAAATTCATCCAATGCCTTCTATCTCTCCTGGTCACCATATCTCCATCCTCTCCTTTTATCTCTCCTGGTCACTGCCTCTCCATCCTATACCCGTGCAGAATAGACACAGGCTCAAAGTTCACTGTGTCATCATGTCTTGAACCTGTGCCTTCCTTATCTCCACTCACCCTTTCTCTATCCAGTGCCTTCTATCTTTTCTGATCACCATAAATTCATCCAATGCCTTCTATCTCTCCTGGTCACCATATCTCCATCCTATACCCATGCAGAATAGACACAGACTCTCAGTTCACTGTGTCACCCTGTTGTGGGAGAGACAAACTCCCAGGTCACTGTGCCACCATGTGAAGGGACTGTATCTCCTATGGCATGGATATGGTATCAGTATAACTGTATCCTGCTTAGGTTGTGGTGTTTGGTCACTATAAAACCATATTTAATCTGGAAGCTGGACACACAACATATGTCGAGTCTCACTGGGTGAGTGGTCAGTACCCTGAGATCTATACCTTGGTAGCTATAATCAGGAGTTGTATGAGGGGCCTGGAGGGGTAACATTAGATTTGTCCAGGTCTGAGTCTAACCGTTCTGCAGCTTGACCTCGTTATCACTATGTGTCTGTGTTGTTCTCTCTCTCTCCACCCAGTGTCTTCTATATCTCTTGGTCACCATATATTGACCCTGTGCATCTATCTCTTCTGTTCACCATGTCTTAATGTTGTGCTTTCTATATCTCCTGGTCGCTATCATTGTATCCCATGCTTTCTATCTCTTCTGTTCACCATGTCTCAATCCTGTGCCTTCTATATCTCCTGATCACCATGTCTCAATCCTGTGCCTTCTATATCTCCTGATCGCCATGTCTCAATCCTGTGCCTTCTATATCTCCTGATCGCCATGTCTCAATCCTGTGCCTTCTATATCTCCTGATCGCTATCTCTCCATCCTGTGCCTCCTGTCTCTCCTTGTCATCATCTCTTCACCCTGTGTCTTCTATCTCTTCTTGTGAACATCTCTCCACCCTGTGTGTTCAATCCCTCGTTGTCACCATCTCTCCATCCCTCCTCTTCCATCCCTCCCTGTCACCATCTCTCCGTCCCGTGCTTACTATGTCTCATTGTCACAATTTCTCCATCCTGTGTATTCTGTCTCTCATTATCATAATATCTCCATCATCTGCTTTCTATCTCTCATTGTCACGATATCTGATTTCCTCTCCTTCTATCACTCCTTGTCACTATCTCTCCATCTTGTTCCTTCTATCTCTCCTTTTCACATCCCATTCCTTGTATATCTTCTTGTAACCGTATCGCCATCCTGTTCTTTCTATTTCTTCTTGCCACCATCTCTCCACCCTGTTTCTTCTATTTCTTCTTCTCACCATCTCTCCATTCTGTTCCTTCTTTTTCTTCTTGCCACCATCTCTCCACCCTGTTCCTTCTATCTCTCCTTGTCACCATCCCATTCCTTCTATATCTTCTTGTAGCCATATATCCATTCTGTTCTTTCTATTTCTCCTTGGCCCATCTGTCCACCCTGTTCCTTTTATCTCTTCTTGTCACCGCCCCTCCATCCTGTTCTTTCTTTCTCTCCTTGTCACATCTCTCTGTCCTTCATTTCCATTCCCCATTCATTATCTCACCAAGGTATATTTATTTCTCTTCACAGATCACCTTGGCTACACCATCTTCATGCTTCTCCTGTGATCTGTACAGCTCCTCTTGCCTATCGTCTGTCATGGAACCCAAAATCCCTTCCCCACTTCACCTCTGGAGCCCACGGCCGTTCGGCACTTACTCGTCAAACCGTGCTCCCACCCCAAGGGTTGATGCCTGTGAGGCTAACAAAGAGGCTACAAAACCCACTGAAGAAGCTGCTCCACAGACCACTGACGATTCCTTGTGTCTCCACACAGACGATGATCGTGTCTTATTGGACACCTGGTATGTCATCAAGCCAGGGAACACAAAGGAAAAGGTGGCCTTTTTTGTGGCCTATCAGTGTGCGGGTAGTGGGACCTCTCCACGGCTGGGGGGCACAAAGGTCAAAGGTCGGTGGAGTGGGAGTGGCAGCTCTAGAGCCAAGAGAAGACGTCATAATGTTGATCCAGAAGCACCTCCCTCTGTGGCTGAAATGGTAGCTATGGCAGAAAGTAGAGTGGCAGAGGAGGTGGCTCCAAGGCCTCCATTAGTGCTAGTGACTTCCTCAGAAGATGAAACAGAGGGAAGTTGCCGGAGTGTGGCAGAGGCAGTGGCTCAGTATGAAGCAGAACATGTTGAGCGTGAAGTACGCATCGCCTTCCGTGTGGCGGAGCGTCCTGGAGACCCCATTACTTGTGACCTTTACCAGCTCCATAGCCCTGAGCCGCACCGTATCCGTGTCCTTCATGAAAAGATGGAGGGGTCACAAGCTGAGCAGGAGGATGAGGTACAGGCCTCAGCATCTGCTACTGGATTTCACGTGGACCTAGTGTTGACTGGTGCTGTAGACCGATGCGTCTTCTATGGGGGTGAGGCAGATGAAACAGAGCCACCTCCCGGCCAGCTCTTTTTTCCAGGTCTTACTACTGCCCCGCCTCCTCCTCCACCTCCACCACGTGTCTCGCCACTTTGCCGTCTCTACCGCCATGTGTCCCATGACTTTCTGGAGATCCGCTTCCAGGTGCAACGCCTCCTCCAGCCACGGCTATGCCTTCCAGGCTTGCCTGATCATGTCCTTCTGGCCATTTTCAGCTACCTGCCTACTCAAGAGCTATCCTCCATCAAGTGCACTTGTCGTCGTTTCCGAGCTATCATTGATGACTATGGGGTCCGGCCTTGTGATTCCCGTTGGAGCCGGGACCCTCAGTATCGTGATGACCCTTGCAAACAGTGCAAGAGGCAGTACAGGAGGGGGGACGTTTCCATGTGCAGGTGGCACCCCAAGCCCTACCACCACGACTTGCCGTATGGACGCTCTTACTGGATGTGCTGCCGCCGTCCGGACAGGGCTGCCCCAGGGTGTCAGCTGGGACTGCACGACAATAACTGGGTTATACCAGGAGAGGAAACAAGGGGGAGAGGACATGGGGAAGGGGATGAGGGTAGGTGAAATGAAGATGAAGGGTGGGATTGTGGTGTATGAGAGTTTGAATAAAAGGCATTATTTATTAGTGGATTGCGTCACTGTGCCGCTTTAGTAAGCAGTGGCCTAGGCCACTTACAACCAACCAATTATCTGTAAGTGTCTCAAGTTCCTTATAGGATCCACTACATGCCCTATATGATAACACAGAGATTGTTGGATGGTTTAGTAACACAGTGTACATTGGTATGCTGGGGCCACACTATTCATTACTGCAGTGGAAGCCTCCATAGTCCACACATATCCCACTCTTGCTTTAGGCTTTATATTTGCAATGTCTGCATCACCATGATGCATTTTGGATGTGTCAACATCAATAAAACACTAAGACATCGGCTTCACAGTGGATAAGACAAGATAGCCAGATTGCCATTGTCTTGGATGGGTCAATATAACATCAGTGAAACACTAAAAGATTGGCTTCCCAGTTGAGGTTACAAAAAGTCAAAATAGCCAGAGTGCTATAATCTTGGATGGGTCAATCTGACATCAGTGAAACGCTAAGACATAAGGCTTTCCAGTGCAGGTTACTAAAAGACAAGATAGCCAGAATGCCCGCCATCTTGGATAGGTAATTAAAACATCAACGAACCACTTAAGAGGTTGGCTTACCAGTTGAGTTTATAATACGCCAAGATAGCCAGCGTACCGCCATTTTGAATGGGTCAATATCATGGGAGGGACACTAAATAAGCTACTTTGGACTAGTGATAGAGAACCTTAGGGGAATGCTCCTTGAGTCACATTACCAGCTAATGATTTTGGTTTTATAATTATATGGTTTATATGCCCATGGTGAGCGTCAGAGTGCTGCCTTCTTGGATGGGGCAATATGACACAGATGCATTCGTTAAATACTAAGAGCTCTATACTATTTGACACACATAAATTTGTATGCAGGGGCATTTTGCAGCAATGTAACACATTTATTCAAAGCTCCCCGGTCGTAATATTACTGAGCATAGCCACATCTCATAAACACAAGCCTTGCAGTACAGCAGTTACAAGGCTCAGTATTATTACTGAGCTCAAACACACTGACGCTAATGAGAATCCCTGGCAGATTCCCTCTCTCAATGCACACAGTGAAGGTAATCCCCGCTCAAACTCCATCCCCCTTCCCCAATCGCCCCCATCTACATAACCATGGGCGTCCATTGAGACTCTCAATGCACCTAAATGTTAAACCTGATGCTACAGGGGTCTTACAATGATCCTGTGGCGACTAACGACTCTTGCTGCTGAGGGTCCATTATGGACTTTTGTGGCATCTAAACTAATAACCCCTAACGGGGGGGGGGGGGGGGGTTAAATGACATCGGTGGCACATAATAAATTAACCCCATACCATACATACAGACACCCATGGTATGCCTATTAACTCCTTGGATACCATGTACCCCCAAAAATTCCTACCTACCATAGGTGTCTATGTAGACCCCATGGTAACCTAATTTCACCCATACCTAGCATGGGAGTGTAGTTTATTAGGTGCCACAGGGTTCCTTTAAGACCTCCATGGGAGGGATTAATAGTTCAGATGCTGCAGAGGTCATTGGTGGACCTCCGAGGCAGGGTTTAATTGTTAAGATGCCGCTAGGGTCCTTGTAGGAGCTCCGCAACATCATAGTTAATTTTATATGCCACAGGGGTCCGATAGGTACCCCTATAATGGAGGTTAACGTATAGGTTCCCTTGCACAGGGTTAGCGGATAAGTTGCCATGGGGGCCTCAATGGACCCCCATGGTTATGTAGATGGGATTAGGGTGGTTGTTTTTGAGCAAATTGGGAACGGAATAGAGCTCTAAGATACACATGCAGAGAGAAGGCCTTGGAACCTCTCGGGACCACTGATTTAGGCTGTATATGAAAACTATTACTAGGACAACAGAGCCAGAGTTGTTGAGGCTATATCACACAGATGTGTTAGTTAAACACTAAGATATTCATCCAAATAGAGCTTTCAGGACTACGTGTTGCCAGACACTGATTTAGGCTGTATATGTTTACTATTGCCAGACCAACAGAGACAGATTGCCACCATCTTGGATGGGGCAATATCACACAAATGTACCACTAACATATTGGGTAATATCACATATGTAGTTGTGGATCTTGCGATGTTGGTGACGTTTGCAATGTTGGTGACGCAGTTGCGAGCCTCGCGAAGCATCTGCATAGCACTTAGGCTGCAATGAGCGCCCTCACACATGCAAGCCTCGAGGCGAAACAGCCACGCAGCACTTAGGCTGCAGTTGAAGCACGTAGCGCACAACTCAAATCATGAAAAGCAACCAAAATAAAAAACAACACTCACACACAGCACAGGGGGAGAGCCAGGGCCCGTGGGAGTGAGGTTGCAAGCGATTTTGAGCCATATTTGCCGTTTTTCATCACTCGAAAATCGGCTAAGCGAGAAAAAAATGGCGAACGAAAAATGTAAAAATTCTGAAACAGGATGAAAATTAGGCTCTGCAATGCCAGGCAAAATACACAATGGCGCAAAAAGTAACACTTACACTAACCACGTCAATCACGTAGGACTTTGAAAATACAACCAACGAGGACCAAAAGCCTCACATTGTATGCCAACCAGCATTGCCAGCCTTACTATTTCATTCCCATCATTTTTGACGGGCAATTACCTAGTATATATATAATGATGTTCTCCCTCTGAGGTCGCATTCTTTGTATATTGCAATAATTAAAGGTGTGGTAACTGGTTAAACAAGGGTTAATCACTTAATTAGGCGTCCTATGCCTTAATAACAATAATTACAATGTAAATGCAACTGTGGTCTACTTTGCCCACAACCAATATGACTGCGTTGGGAGCGTTACACCCTGACACCAGCCACCAATCAGACTCGGGCCTAAACTAGCGCAAGCACAAAACACGTTATTAAAAGATGAGCTGTGCATAGCGCTGCATCTGCACTCTGATTGGATTAGCGCGCTGCCTATATTCCAGCCTTCGCTTTTCATTGGCTACAATGTGTCCATTCACCTGAAGCGTTGCCATTGTAGTAGTGTAACAGTTGGAGACCAGCCCTTTGCTGTGATTAGTGGAGCGATAGTAGAATATACGGAACTGATAGGTTATAACGCATGCGTAGTTCCTCCTCCCTTCCTTGATAGGCTAGGTTGGGTTGTGTCCACACATTTTTTTTTTTAGCGTATACTTTAATACCGCGCCGCTCCCGTGATTGGTCAGACATTCAGCTGCCTAACATCTGATTGGATAGGATGGACTGAACTGTCACACCGCCCGCTTGTGATTGGCTAGTTATCAGGATGTCTCCTCGCCGGTCCAGACGGAGCTCTCCAGGGATGGTTCCGGCTCCGGCTCCCCGAGGCTTGCGCTCCCTCCTAGTGCTGGGAGCTGGAGTGCTGCTGGGGGCCGGGATACTGTTATGGGAGGCCGGGGGGAGAGGGGAGGAGGAGAGGGAGAGCACCGGGAGGAGCCAGAGACAGGTGAGTATAGGGGAAGGTAGGGGAGAGAATAGGGGTAGTGACAGGTGAGGATATGGAGAGATAGGGGAACAGTGACAGGTAAGAATAGGGAGAGGTGGGGGGCAGGTGAGAATATGGGGAATAAGGAGATGCAGAGAGCAGGTGAGAATATGGGGAATAAGGAGAGGCAGGGAGCAGGTGAGAATATGGGGAATAAGGAGAGGCAGGGAGCAGGTGAGAATATGGGGAATAAGGAGAGGCAGGGGGGCAGGTGAGAATATGGGGAATAAGGAGATGCAGGGAGCAGGTGAGAATATGGGGAATAAGGAGAGGCAGGGGGGCAGGTGAGAATATGGGGAATAAGGAGATGCAGGGAGCAGGTGAGAATATGGGGAATAAGGAGATGCAGGGGGGCAGGTGAGAATATGGGGAATAAGGAGAGGCAGGGGGGCAGGTGAGAATATGGGGAATAAGGAGAGGCAGGGGGGGCAGGTGAGAATATGGGGAATAAGGAGATGCAGGGGGGCAGGTGAGAATATGGGAAATAAGGAGATGCAGGGGGGCAGGTGAGAATATGGGGAATAAGGAGATGCAGTGGGTCAGGTGAGAATATGGGGAATAAGGAGATGCAGGGGGGCAGGTGAGAATATGGGGAATAAGGAGATGCAGAGAGCAGGTGAGAATATGGTGAATAAGGAGAGGCAGGGAGCATGTGAGAATATGGGGAATAAGGAGATGCAGGGGGGCAGGTGAGAATATGGGGAATAAGGAGATGCAGTGGGTCAGGTGAGAATATGGGGAATAAGGAGATGCAGGGGGGCAGGTGAGAATATGGGGAATAAGGAGAGGCAGGGGGCAGGTGAGAATATGGGGAATAAGGAGAGGCAGGGGGGCAGGTGAGAATATGGGGAATAAGGAGAGGCAGGGGGGCAGGTGAGAATATGGGGAATAAGGAGATGCAGGTGAGAATATGGGGAATAAGGAGATGCAGGGGGGCAGGTGAGAATATGGGGAATAAGGAGATGCAGGGGGGCAGGTGAGAATATGGGGAATAAGGAGATGCAGGGAGCAGGTGAGAATATGGGAAAGGTAGGGGAGAGTAGAGGAAGGTAGGGGGTGTCACGACCCATATATGGGGCTCAGTATACCCCAATTTCTCCTACCTCAGGGTGTGTATTTATATTCATCTTAGCACCCAGCAATTCATGGAGAGACAGGAGTAATTACATCACACCATTTCTTAGTTCAGAGTAAGATTGGCCGCTTTTATTATTATTATCCCAGATATCTCAAACACAGAAAGATCTCACCTACACCCACACACACAAATGTCTCTTCTTCCCCAAACCTGATCTGCTTTACTACCCCAGAAGCAATAACTAACTTCAGCTTTTATGACTTTCTGAGTCCAGACATAAAGCATCTGCCCAAATTAGCTTGGGGTTGGAGGGTGCTCCTATTGCTAGGTCAGAGGCCAGGTGTCTGGCAATTTGCCATGGTTTTAAAAGTATTATTTGCTTATATGTGCTATTTGGGGATGGAAACACCTAGGATGGAAGTCAGTTTATCCAGCATGGCTGACCACATACATTATACATAAAAGAAAAAACATCTGTCGCATTCCTTGGAACACATCCCATGTCTATCTTGATAGCCTTTGATATTAGCAATCAGATGTGATGAGTCCCAGATAACAGAGTTACTTATGCCATTTATGGGAATAGGAAGAGGTAGGGGAAGGTAAGGGGGCAGGTGAGATTATGAGGAAGAGGGAGAGGTAGTGGAGAATAAGGGAAGGTATGGGAGGGGAGAAAGGGGGAAGGCAGAGGTGGGGGACAAGGTGAGATAGGGGAGAGAATGAGAGGTGGCGGACAAGGTGAGATAGGGGAGAGAATGAGAGGTGGGGGACAAGGTGAGATAGGGGAGAGAATGAGTGGTGGGGGACAAGTTGAGATAGGGGAGAGAATGAGAGGTGGGGGACAAGATGAGATAGGGGAGAGAATGAGAGGTGGCGGACAAGGTGAGATAGGGGAGAGAATGAGAGGTGGGGGACAAGGTGAGATAGGGGAGAGAATGAGAGGTGGGGGACAAGGTGAGATAGGGGAGAGAATGAGAGGTGGGGGACAAGGTGAGATAGGGGAGAGAATGAGAGGTGGCGGACAAGGTGAGATAGGGGAGAGAATGAGAGGTGGGGGACAAGGTGAGATAGGGGAGAGAATGAGAGGTGGGGGACAAGGTGAGATAGGGGAGAGAATGAGAGGTGGGGGACAAGGTGAGATAGGGGAGAGAATGAGAGGTGGGGGACAAGGTGAGATAGGGGAGAGAATGAGTGGTGGGGGACAAGTTGAGATAGGGGAGAGAATGAGAGGTGGGGGACAAGATGAGATAGGGGAGAGAATGAGAGGTGGGGGACAAGGTGAGATAGGGGAGAGAATGAGAGGTGGGGGACAAGGTGAGATAGGGGAGAGAATGAGAGGTAGGGGAGAGAATGAGAGGTGGGGGGACAAGGTGAGATGGGGGAGAGAATGAGAGGTGGGGGACAAGGTGAGATGGGGGAGAGAATGAGAGGTGGGGGACAAGGTGAGATGGGGGAGAGAATGAGAGGTGGGGGACAAGGTGAGATAGGGGAGAGAATGAGAGGTGGGGGACAAGGTGAGATAGGGGAGAGAATGAGAGGTGGGGACAAGGTGAGATAGGGGAGAGAATGAGAGGTGGGGACAAGGTGAGATAGGGGAGAGAATGAGAGGTGGGGGACAAGGTGAGATAGGGGAGAGAATGAGAGGTGGGGGACAAGGTGAGATAGGGGAGAGAATGAGTGGTGGGGGACAAGTTGAGATAGGGGAGAGAATGAGAGGTGGGGGACAAGATGAGATAGGGGAGAGAATGAGAGGTGGGGGACAAGATGAGATAGGGGAGAGAATGAGAGGTGGGGGACAAGATGAGATAGGGGAGAGAATGAGAGGTGGGGGACAAGGTGAGATAGGGGAGAGAATGAGAGGTGGGGGACAAGGTGAGATAGGGGAGAGAATGAGAGGTGGGGGACAAGGTGAGATAGGGGAGAGAATGAGAGGTGGGGGACAAGGTGAGATAGGGGAGAGAATGAGAGGTGGGGGACAAGGTGAGATAGGGGAGAGAATGAGAGGTGGGGGACAAGGTGAGATAGGGGAGAGAATGAGAGGTGGGGGACAAGGTGAGATAGGGGAGAGAATGAGAGGTGGGGGACAAGGTGAGATAGGGGAGAGAATGAGAGGTAGGGGAGAGAATGAGAGGTGGGGGACAAGGTGAGATGGGGGAGAGAATGAGAGGTGGGGGACATGGTGAGATAGGGGAGAGAATGAGAGGTGGGGGACAAGGTGAGATAGGGGAGAGAATGAGAGGTGGGGGACAAGGTGAGATAGGGGAGAGAATGAGAGGTGGGGGACAAGGTGAGATAGGGGAGAGAATGAGAGGTGGGGGACAAGGTGAGATAGGGGAGAGAATGAGAGGTGGGGGACAAGGTGAGATAGGGGAGAGAATGAGAGGTGGGGGACAAGGTGAGATAGGGGAGAGAATGAGAGGTAGGGGAGAGAATGAGAGGTGGGGGACAAGGTGAGATGGGGGAGAGAATGAGAGGTGGGGGACATGGTGAGATAGGGGAGAGAATGAGAGGTGGGGGACAAGGTGAGATAGGGGAGAGAATGAGAGGTGGGGGACAAGGTGAGATAGGGGAGAGAATGAGAGGTGGGGGACAAGGTGAGATAGGGGAGAGAATGAGAGGTGGGGGACAAGGTGAGATAGGGGAGAGAATGAGAGGTGGGGGCAGAATAACAAGAGAACACATTAAGGTATATGAGAAATAGAGAGGTGAGAGAGATGGTGCGAACGATAAGAGACTTAAGATGACAGTGGGGAGAGGACAGCAGGGGTAGAGAGGACAAAAGAGAATGCAAGAGTGGGATGAAGGAAATAGGTGAGAGAGAGGAGCAGGAGGGAACTGAGGTGGGAGAAGGAGAGAGCTATAATAGGGGAGAGAGCAGAGGAGGATAGAAGGGACAGCAAGAGAGAGGGGAGAGATAATGATGGGGAGAGTGGCTAGGATCACAAAGAGACATGTGAGAGAGGGGGGGGGATTAGAGGAAGGACAGTGAGGGGGGAAGAGACGTGAGAGAGAAGGAGCAGGAACAGCGAGGGATACATGTGAGGGAGAGATTGGTGGGAATGAGAGGGGAGACTTGCAGAGAGGTGAGGAGTAACAGGGAGAGACATTTGGGAGAGGGGGGGATAAATGAAAGGATAGGCAGCAAGATGGGAAGAGACATGTGAGAGAGAGGAGGAGCAGAAACAGAGAGGGATACATGTGAGAGAGAGAGAGGTGGTAATGAGAAGGGATACATATAGAGAGGTGAGGAGTAAGGGAGGGAGACATTTGATTCAAGATAATCCCTATGTTGTGTCTCGCAGGCTCGCTCGGGGGGTCTCTCTGCTCCTCACATTAGAAAGCTCATCTCTGAAGTGGACTTGGACCGATTCTGGAAGTCTTTCCTAAGACCGATGCTGATTGAGAGACCGCCGGGGAGTCCAGGGAACAGTCTAGTGAGAAATGTGAGAGACCCCACTGGATGACCAGGCAGTGTGCCCCTCCCTCACTGGCTGACATAGGCACCTGTGGGTCTGCCCCTCCCCCTGCACAGTGACACAGGGACCAGTGGGTCTGTCCCCCCCCCCCCCCCCCCCCACAGGGTGACACAGGGACCTTGGGTCTGTTTCTCCTTATGTTATAACACTAATATATCTCTGTCCCCAGCTGATTGTAGATCACTTGACCTCTCTGGGTTGGACAGTTGACCTGGATTTGTTTGATGCGGTCACTCCTCGGGGGTCTTTGCCCTTTGGTAATGTGGTGGCCACCCTGGACCCTAGTGCCCCTCATCGCCTGGTCTTCGCTTGTCACCTCGACTCTAAGTGGTTCCCTCCGGAGGGGGGTCGTCCTTTCATTGGGGCCACGGACTCTGCAGTTCCCTGCTCCCTAATATTGGAGGTGGTCACTGCTCTGCACAAGAGGCTTCAGGGGCTAAAGTTGAAGGTGACTATGGACCTCACATCTCCCTGACCCCTTGACTTCAGGATCAGTGCTATTGTGTCCTGGTCTATCTTTTTCTTGATGACCTCTAACCAGCCCTTCCATGACCATTGGTCACTTGCATTACCTTTTTATCACTTTTAACCAGTCCGGCTGTGATCTGTCAATCTTCTCGACACTATCTTTCTATGACCTTTTAATCATGTATTTAAACTCTCCTGTGATCACCTAGACCATCACCTTGCATGACCCTTTGGTCACCTAGAACATATTCTTCCATGGCTGATCACCTTTTTAAATCTCCATCTAAAACCTTTGACCCCTTTAACCTTTTCCTTGTACGACCTTTCAATACCTCTAACCTCACCTTCCATGGCCTTTTGATCTCATATAGCCTCTCCTTCCATATTTCCGTATTTCATCTAGCCTCCTGACGTGTGACCTTTGCTCCCACAGGGCTCTCCTCTCACTCTCCAGCTCCTGTTCCTGGATGGTGAGGAAGCTTTCGGCGAATGGTCAGCCACAGACTCTCTCTATGGATCCCGTCACCTGGCTTCGAAAATGGAGAAGCAGAAGCTACCAGGAGGTGGCGGAAGTCTGCTAAAAGCTATTGTGAGGAGGGTCTTGGGAGCAGTTGTGGGTGGGCTCATTCAAAATGTTTTATCAAAATGTTTTGGGCTTCAACTCCATGTTTCCTCTAGGACCTATTTGTACTACTGGATCTGTTGGGAGCACAAGACCCATTAATCCTGAACCACTATCCCGAGACAACAAGTCACTTCAAGAGACTGTCCTCCATTGGTAGGATATCTGTTTGTCTCTCAAATTCCTCCTTTTTTCAATCGCTTTCTCATTCTTTCACTCTCCATCTCATTTTGTTCCCCACAGTCACTCTCTTCTGACTGCTCTTGACATCCCCCTTAACTGCCCCTTCCAGTCACCACCCTCTATTCTCTATTCCACCTCATCTCTCCCTTTTCCTTCAATTTCCCCTCTCCTTGTACTCTCAAACCCCCTTCTCTTTCAGTCTGTCACCTTCTGATCTCGCTTTGTTCCTCCCTCACAACTTCTAATGTAACAATTTCCTTTTTCTTAGAGAAGCAGTTACACCACATGGATCTGTTGGAGTCTCACGCTGCTGACAATGTTTACTTCAGATCAAATTTTTTTAACACTCCTGTGGAGGACGATCATGTTCCTTTTGTTCAACGAGGTCAGAGCCCTCACATACCTTTTTTACAATCACTATCTCTTGACTTTTGGTGGTACTCTCTTATTCTTTCACCTCCTTGAGTCATCATCTTCTGACTCTTTTTGGTTGATGACCTTACTCATGCTTGATCAATTCACCCTAGTTAATCTAATTTTCTCACTCTTTTAGGCGTCCCTGCTCTTCATGTGATCGCCACCCCATTTCCTGCAGTCTGGCACACTCGTGATGACACTGAGGTGAATCTCCATCGCCCAACTATCGCCAATCTCTGCCGGATTTTTGTCACCTTCATTGGAGATGCACTTGATCTGTAGGATGACTACCTTGATCTTACCTTTAAAAAGATCACTATGGACCATGAAGACTGCTACAGCCTGGGCCATCTCAATGTGGAGTGGTCATCTTTAGTTTTTGAATCAGTTGACCTTGTTTACTTGAAAGGCTACCACCAATTGTGGAGTCTCACAAAGAGGCGCTGATCGGGACCGCCAACGTACGACAGCTTTATTGTAACTTATAAGGGGCATTGTGAGAGCTTCTGCTGAATGAATGTGAAAAAGTTTTAGAGCTGTGTCTCACTCTTGTTTTGTACTCATGCCTGTCCGGCCCCCAGGGTTTCTCAACTGTCTAGGTCTATGGTCTGTCACCACTAACTTTCTCTAAATAGAGGTGTTCATTTGGGTTTTCTTCGCAATTTTAGCCGCTTCCAGTGGTTGAATGGATAGATGTGAGACATCTCCTTTAGGACACATATTATTCTTACACAAAGCACTCAGGGAAAAAGATGCAAGGGTCAAGAATATGTAATTAGTCTGATCTGGAATGGTCTAACACCATCCTTGTTCTTTTTATTTATGTATTTATATATATTACACACACCTTAATGGGTTCCCTGGTTGTTAGGATTTGGTGCTTTCAACACTGGCAGCTGGGTTCGATTCTAGTCAGTGAACCAAGAGGTCACACCAACCTGAAGACAAGCAGGGTTATGCCAGGTTAGGACAGGGATGGGAGACAATCTAGGAATACCAGGAACTGTATGCTGTGGCCCCACTGGAGAAGAAACTGGCAACCCACTCCAGTATCTCTGCCATGAATACGAATCATGTTTCATCTCCACATATACACAGGGAAATAATAATACCTCCTCTCCATCTACACACTGGGTCTCCCTACCATATATACTCTGGGTTAAACCATGCCTCCTCACCACATACAGTGGATATAAAAAGTCTCCATACCCCTAAAAAAATGAGACAAAGATAAATCATTTCAGAACTTTTTCCGCCTTCAATGTGACCTATAAAGTGTACAACTCAATTGAAAAACAAACTGAAATCTTTTAGGTGGAGGGAAGAAAAAATAAAAATAATCTGGTTGCATAAGTCTGCACACCATCTTATAACGGGATGTAGCTGTGTTCAGAATTGAGCAATCACATTCCAAATCGTGTTAAATAGGAGTCCGCATACGCCTGCCATCATTTAATGTGCCTCTGATTAACCCCAAATAAAGTTCAGCTGCTTTAGTTGGTCTTTCCTGAAATGTTCTTTGTCGCATCCCACAGCAAAAGCCATGGTCCACAGAGAGCTTCCAAAGCATCAGAGGGATCTCATTGTTAAAAGGTATCAGTCAGGAGAAGGGTACAAAAGAATTTTCAAGGCATTAGATATACCATGGAACACAGTGAAGACAGTCATCATCAAGTGGAGAAAATATGGCACAACAGTGACATTACCAAGAACTGGGGCTCCCTCCAAAATTGATGAACAGACGAGAAGAAAACTGGTCTGGGAGGCTACCAAGAGGCCTACAGCAACATTAAAGGAGCTGCAGGAATATCTGGCAAGTACTGGCTGTGTGGTACATGTGACAACAATCTCCTGTATTCTTCATATGTCTGGGCTATGGGGTAGAGTGGCAAGACGAAACCAAGGTTGAACTTTTTGGCCATAATTCCAAAAGATATGTTTGGCGCAAAAACAACACTGCACATCACCAAAAGAACACCATACCCTCAGTAAAGCATGGTGGTGGCAGCATCATGCTTTGGGGCTGTTTTTCTTCAGCTGGAACTGGGGCCTTAGTTAAGATAGAGGGAATTATGAACAGTTCCAAATACCAGTCAATATTGGCACAAAACCTTCAGGCTTCTGCTAGAAAGCTGAACATGAAGAGGAACTTCATCTTTCAGCATGACAACGACCCAAAGCACACATCCAAATCAACAAAGGAATGGCTTCACCAGAAGAAGATTAAAGTTTTGGAATGGCCCAGCCAGAGCCCAGACCTGAATCCGATTGAAAATCTGTGGGGTGGTCTGAAGAGGGCTGGGCACAGGAGATGCCCTTTGCAATCTGACAGCTTTGGAGTGTTTTTGCAAAGAAGAGTGGGCAAATCTTGCGAAGTCAAAATGTGCCATGCTGATAGACTCATACCCAAAAAGACTGAGTGCTGTAATAAAATCAAAAGGTGCTTCAACAAAGTATTAGTTTAACGGTGTGCATACTTATGCAACCATATTATTTTATTTTTATATTTTTTCTTCCCTGTACCTAAAAGATTTCAGTTTGTTTTTCAATTGAGTTGTACAGTTTATAGGTCTCATTAAAGGTGGAAAAAGTTCTGAAATTATTTATCTTTGTGTCATTTTTTCACAGCACAGAAACCTGACATTTTAACAGGGGTGTGTAGACTTTTTATATCCACTGTACACAATAGGTAAATATACCTCCTCTTCCCATATAGACTGTGCATATCCATTCCTCCTCTCCACACCCACACTAGGGTAAGTATACTTTTTTTTTTTTATTCATATTCACACAAGGATAGCCTTGCCTCCTCTAGATATACACATTGGGACTAACCATGTCACCCGTCCACATACAGTATGAGATAACCATGCCTCCTGTCTATCTACAAACAGGACTAACTATAACTCCTCTCATATAAACTGGGGTAACCATTCCTCCTCCACAAATGCACACTGGGGCAACCATGCCTCCTGTCTATATACACACTGGGGTAACCATGCCTTTTTGTCCATATACATACTAGGGTAACCATAGTAGTTCTCCACATACGCACTTGGGGCAAACATGGCTCCTATCCACATACACAATGAGGGAAACAGTCCTCCTCTCCACATTACAAACACACATTGGGGTAACCATGCCTGTTCTCCACATACACATTGGGGGTGATATGCCTCCTCTCCACATATACACTGGTGTAACCATGCTTTTTCTCCATCTACACACTGAGGGTAACCATGCCTGTTCTCCACATACACACTGCGGATTACCATACATGTGCTCCACATATACACTGGGGTAACCATGCCTCCTTTCCCAATACACACTGGGGTAACCATGCCTCCTCTCGCCATATACACTGCAGTAACCATGCCGTCTCTCCATCTACACACTGTGGGTAACCATGCTTCCTCTCCACATATACACTATTGTGTTACATTACAGCCTTAAGTTCAATGTTTTGTTAATCTGAATTATATGTGATGGATCAGAACACAATAGTCTAAGTTAGTGAAGTGAAATGAGAAAAATATATACATAAAACTATTTTTTAGAAATAGAAAACAGAAAATTGGCATGTGCATATGTATTCACCCCCTTTGTTATGAAGCCCATAAAAAGCTCTGGTGCAACTAATTACCATCAGAAGTCACATAATTTGTGAAATGATGTCCACCTGTGTGCAATCTAAGTGTCACATGATCTGTTATTACATATACACACCTTTTTTGAAAGGCCCCAGAGGCTGCAACACCTAAGCAAGAGGCACCACTAATCAAACACTGCCATGAAGACCAAGGAACTCTCCAAACAAGTAAGGGACAATGTTGTTGAGAAGTACAAGTTAGGGTTAGGTTATAAAAAAATATCCAAATCTTTGATGATCCAGATGGAGCACCATCAAATCTATCATAACCACATGGAAAGAACATGGCACAACAGCAAACCTGCCAAGAGATGGCCGCCCACCAAAACTCTCAGACAGGCAAGGAGGGCATTAATCAGAGAAGCAGCAAAGAGACCTAAGGTAACCCTGGAGGAGCTGCAGAGTTCCACAGCAGAGACTGGAGTATCTGTACATAGGACGACAATAAGCTGTACGCTCCATAGAGTTGGGCTTTATGGCCAGAAGAAAGCCATTACTTTCAAGAAAAAATAAAATGGCACGTTTTGAGTTTGCGAAAAAGCATGTGGGAGACTCCCAAAATGTATGGAGGAAGGTGCTCTGGTCTGATGAGACTAAAATTGAACTTTTCGGCCATCAAAGAAAACGCTATGTCTGGCGCAAACCCATCACATCACCCAAAGAACACCATCCCCACAGTGAAACATGGTGGTTGCAGTATCATGCTGTTTTTCAGCAGCCGGGACTGGGAATCTGGTCAGAGTTGAGGGAAAGATGGATGGTGCTAAATACAGGGATATTCTTGAGCAAAACCTGTACCACTCGTGCGTGATTTGAGGCTAGGACGGAGGTTCACCTTCCAGCAGGACAATGACCCCAAAACACACTGCTAAAGCAACACTTGCATGGTTTAAGGGGAAACATGTAATGTGTTGGAATGGCCTAGTCGAAGCCCAGACTTCATTCCAATAGAAAATCTGTGGTCAGACTTAAAGATTGCTGTTCACAAGCGCAAATCATCCAACTTGAAGGAGCTGGAGCAGTTTTGCAAGGAGGAATGGGCAAAAATCCCAGTGGTAAGATGTGGCAAGCTCATAGAGACTTATCCAAAGCGACTTGGAGCTGTGATTGCCGCAAAAGGTGGCTCTACAAAGTATTGACTTTAGGGGGGTGAATAGTTGTGCACATGGACTTTTTCTGTTATTTTGTCCTTTTTGTTGTTTGCTTTACAATAATAATTTAAAAAAAACATCTTCAAGTTGTAGACATGTTCTATAAATTAAATGACGCAAATCCTCAAACAATCCATGTTAATTCCAGGTTGTAAGGCAACAAAACATGAAAAATGCCAAGGGGGGTGAATACTTTTGCAAGGCACTGTACACACTGGGGATTGCCATACCTGTGCTCCACATATACACTGGGGTAAACATTCCTTTTCTTTATCTACACACGGGATAAGCATGCCTCCTCTCCACATACACACTCACTGGGGGTAACCAGGCATTTTCTCCATTTACACAATGGGGGTAATCATGCCTTCTCTACACAGACACACACACACTGGGGGTAACCATGCCTCCTCTACACACATACTGGGGGTAACCAGGCATTTTCTCCATTTACACAATGGGGGTAATCATGCCTCCTCTACACACACACTGGGGGTAACCATGACTCCTCTCTGCATACACAATGAAATTACCATGTCTCCTCTCTACATACCCATACTTTTGAGTAAGACTCTAGGAGGACTGCCACACTGCGAGAGGAGAACACAAGACTCTGGCAGCCATTTGGATTGATTACCTCCTCCCCCTTCCTACTCGGCACACCCCCTCATTATGAAGAATACGCAGCCAGGTTTGGTTTATAAAAGCGCATATTTATTTTAAGATATCACTCTGACCAATAGAAGGACCTCAGGCCTGGAAGCGGGGCCAGGTCTTCACAGTGTTGTAGAAGGTGTTTCCAGGACAGTCGGTGGCGGTCACATTACGATGTCCCTTCAGGATGTATGCGGATTTAATGTAACCTTTGGTGACCCCACAGGCAATCAGATTCTTAGCAGCATTCTGAGCTGCTGTGCTGGGATTACGGCCTGGAGAGACAATGAGAAAAGCATAAGAACCAACGTCTCAATGTCCTCCATGCTTTTGGAGACCAGGATATATATTGAGACGATAGCATTTAACAATGATAAACCTGGAAGGGTGGTGGACACATGGCTAGATAAAGATGAGAATGGTCTTTGGGTGCTAACGTGTAGATCTTTTATCAAATATGTTCTCCTATTCTCCTCACATGGAAGGGTGGTGGTAACATGGCTAGATAAAGATGAGAATTGTCTTTGGATGCTGAGATCTATTATCAAAAATGTTCCCCTCTCTCTTTCAACTTACTAGTGAAAGACCCAATTATGCTGATTCCAATGGAGTTTGAGTTGTAATTTGGGGCATGTGCTCCGACTGAGGTCCAACCACGACCTTCAAAGATGCTCCCGTCCTCTCCAACCAGGAAGCTGTGTATACATAAAACGATCTGTAGTTATGGATCATGAACCAATTATACATTCCCTCACACAGATTTCAAATTATGTGTGGGAGGGCGAACACAATAAGAAATACTGGCTGTGCCTCTCACCTATATCCGATGTCACACCAGCCGTTGGAGTTGATGTGGTAGTTCTGGACACTCTTGGCTTGTGTAATACAAGTGGCTTGGGTGCTGCAGGATGCTCCCTCAGTGTGGTGGATAACCACATAGGTGACAGGGGTTGCCATTGCAGTACGGCAGGTGGGGGCTCTCCCTCCCCATTGAGACTTGGTGAGGATGGTGGGACAGCCTGTGGGGCCAAAGAGACAGTTATATTCTCCTCCCATGCATTTTAACTGCTTGTTACCTCTCTCAGTAATACCCAAGTCAATGCTACTCACCGTATGTGACTGTGCAGAGAGCAGCAAGGAGAGCAACAAAACGCAACATTATTGAGAGAGATGGCAGGGACACGATACAAATACCTACAAATGAGATTGAGATATCAGGAAGATATCTGGGACACAAGAAAAATAATAGAGCGATATCAGAATAATGACAGATATCAGCGAGATGGCAGGGATACAACACACACACCTACATGGAAGATAGAGATGTCAAAGAGACAGCTGGAAGGGAACTCCAAGTGTACAAGAAATACAGAAACCTGGGGGGAGAAATGAAAGAAACCAACATCTGGGCAAAGGGACGGTCTCACGCTCTACTTTACAGACAAGATTGTGCATCTGAAGAGAAAGAGACAGACATTTTGGAAATGGAGAGACTCTTCAGATGCACAGACTGGACTGGAACTAAGAAAGAAGGGTGAGAGACAGTTACATAAGCAGTGAGATAAAGACATCATCAATAACAGAGAGTCCTCCTGGAATCAGGTATATAGATGACGCCCTACGTAGTTGTGTATAGTTGTGTCTACTCATACTCCATGCTGTGAGACTCACCCTTTATCTGGTAGATCCTGTGTGAGCTCTGGTTTGTTTCTCGCCCTATTTATACTTCCTCCCAACTGACGCACCAGGTGGTTTGATATCATTCAAGGTTTCTTTTTTTTCAGTTGAGAGCTTGTTATGTAATGTTATAATGGAGCAAGCAATGCATGATGGGGCAGTCCAATTAGGAGCAACAGAGTCACCTGACATTACTTCCAATGTCCGTGCAGATCATCCATCTGGTCCCTGCAGAGTTTTGCGCCCGTATCTGCACACAGCTCTTTGCGCACGGCCCGTGTCCCTGAGTGTCTGATAAGAAACTAAAATAGTGTGAGAGTGTAAGAGTGAAGATTCAGGTGTACTAAATTAGGGTGTTTGTGTGAGGGCGGTGTAGGTAGAGGCTCTGTGATTGGCTTGTGCCACACTGGGGAACTTCTATGAGTACGCCTCAGGTGGCAAAATGATATGATCGCACCTATTGGTTCCTCCTATCTAGACTATTGCCGCCATTTTGGTTTCCTTCACAATAAAATAATAATAGGAGAAAGTTACCTACTTGACAACTCATTAAATGCCTCTCTTAATGGGGTAAACACATGGCTAAGGGTAGAAGTCATAATGGTGAGCAATACTGTGGAAACCATTTTGAGAAGTAATGATAAGACTGATGAATAAGTTGTACAATGGAATTATTACTGGTGAGCGAGATGCCATGTTGTCTTTATGTGGTTGAATGCTCATGACCACGGTATACATTATTATTGCCCAGGTGATTAAATACCCCTAAGTGGTGTAAATGTTGGGTGGAAGAAGTTCAGTAGAGTTTAATGCTGTCAGCTTTCCCTTGATTCACCCTCCCCCACAATTACTCTACGCACATCTGTTCACTCACCCAATCTTATACTATTTTGGATTCTTATCAACGACCCAGGGACACCATGCCGAGTGCAAAGAGCAATGCTCTGCAAGGACAAGGGAGATTGCTCTGCAGGGAAACTCTCCCCAGGGGCAAAGCCAATAATGTTCTGCTTGGAAACCCCCTGAGGGGCCAAGCCATTAATACTCCCAAAAATATACAATATGGGGTGCAGGGGAAGCAGAGTGACCCCAAAATATGAGTTTCCCAGCATGTATTGCTTCTCTGAGGTCACCGTGCAAAAGGTCACCAACCCCAAGGACACCTGGGCAAAATCTCACACACACCCCCCTGAGAGGGACGAGAGGCAGGATATATAGGACAAGAGGAATGGGGGAGAGCACACAAGATCAGCCAGAGAAAGGTGAGCACTCTCACACGTCATTGATCATCCCACCCCATACACTGCTCAGTAGAGCATACCACCTAATACACTGTTCTTATCACAGGTGTCTGTCTCTGGCATACTTGTCTGTCTGTCCCTGTGAAGTTTATTTGTCTATTTTTCTTTTTTCTCCTTCCCATGTATCTGTCTCTCTCATCCATCTGTCTCTCCCTCTCAGGCATCTCTCTTATATTTGTCAGTCTCTCTCATACCTGCCTTTTGGCTCCCAGGTGTCTTGCTCTCCCTCCCATGGTTCTGTCTTTCTTATATCTGTCTCTACCTCAAAGGGGTCTGTCTCTCTCATATCTCTTTCTCTCTCACAGTTGTCTCTTGCACACAGTGTGTGTAGGTATCATATCTATCTTGTCTTGTATCTCTGCCAGCTCTCTGACATCTGTCTCTCTCTCATATCTGTCTCATGTCCTAGCCATCCCTCTGATACCTGACTCATTCATATATGGTATATGTAGTTTTGTGTTATCACCTTTCTGATATCTCTATCTCCTATGTAGGTATTTGTCTTGTGTCCCTGCCATCTCTCTCCATCATGTTGCGTCTCGTTGCTCTCCTTGCTGCACTCTGTGCAGTCACATATGGTGAGTACATTGGCCTAGGTTGTCATGTTCAGTAGGACTGGTGGGAGAGGTAATGGGCCATTATAGTGTATGGAAAGAGAATGCAAATTTGTCTGTGACCCCACAGGCTGTCCCACCATCATTTCCAAGTCTCAATGGGGAGGGAGAGCCCCCACCTGCCGTACCGCAATGGCAACCCCTGTCACCTATTCGATTATCCACCACACTGCAGGAGCTGCCTGTTCCTCCCAATCCACATGTACCACTCAAGTCAAGAACATTCAGAGTATGCACATGAACACCAACGGTTGGTGTGACATTGGATACAGGTAAGGGACAGGGAGTAGGGGTCCAGTATGAACAAGAGAGGGAGGTATGGGTCTGATGTAACTGACCTGTGTTTCTATACATAGCTTCCTAGTTGGTGGAGATGGAAGCATCTACGAAGGCCGAGGTTGGACCTCAGTCGGTTCTCATGCTCCAAATTACAACTCAAACTCCATTGGAATCTGCTTGATTGGTACCTTTACCAGTAAGTCTTTGTGGGGGGTTTGGCTTTGAATCTTTAGATAGACTTAGCAATGCCATCATCAAACCACTCGGCTTTACTCCAATCATAAGGTGAGATGAGAGTACTTAGGTCACCAGAACCGAGTACTATAGGATGAGATCATAACAGTCTTCTCAAAATTGGCAATTAACCTCACATTCAGCTCACTGAAGTATTCATCATGTCAACTAGAGATTTCTAATTTATTTTACTGGTAATCTGACCTCCTTCTGGATCTAGTCCCGAACCACAACCTTGCCAACAATTTTCATGGTTTGACAGGTACATAATATTTATGTGGTCTTGTTTCCTTAACCTTCATAAACAGGAGGTGATTGGTTGAATGCAGAAGATCTATTAAGGGATAACAAGACAGGAGGTGGAATGAAACTCCTTACAGGTTGACAGTTTTTTGTTGTGAGTAGAGTCTAATGCTGTCTCTCTTCTCAACCTCAGGCAGTAATCCCACAACAGCAGCTCAGAATGCAGCTAAAAATCTCATAGCATGTGGGGTTACAAGAGGTTACATCAAGTCTGCCTACATCCTGAAGGGACATCGTAATGTGACCGCCACCGAGTGTCCAGGAAACACCTTCTACAACACTGTGAAGACCTGGCCCCGCTTCCAGGCCTAAAGCGTACACATTCTCTTGAGTAAGATCTTCTGGAAGGATACTCATCTCAGAAAGACTTGGCTCTAATATCCACCATTCCAACCGTAAACAGCTACCATGTCCACCCCAATGCCTCTTCTTCCTTCCTCTAATGTACAATCTATACATGTCAACAATAAACTGAAAATCTTAATTAAGAGTCAAAGTGCGTGCTCTGGTGATTGTTCTGTCATTAATGTGTAGTTACATATATACAGGCTATAAAATATAGGTGCCTTTTATATATATCTTTATATTATGTGCAGTAATGAGAGTAATGGGTACAATATACGTCCCTCTTGGTGGACACACTGTAATAACATTAAATAAATGACATTGTAACATACACGAAAATAGATTCCTGCTCCATACTACCATCAAACACTCTCAGAATAAGAATAGATTGCAAATTTTCCACTCATATGACCCATGGGGGTGTTATGGATTTTCTGCAATATAAAATAATTGGGTCACCGTCCTGGTCCATACCAGATACAGATTAATAAAGGATGAATACAATTTCGGGTGCCAGCTAACGGTTGTCTATCAAACACACGGTTAAACATGTTACTGGGGAAAATCATCTCCGATTAGCCCATATTTCCAGACGAATTCTTCCTAGTGAGGAGATATTACCTTTGTCTTTAGGCTAAAAGGAAGCTGGATTAAATTGTTGTTGTTTAGGCGTTCAGATGTATCCGACTCTACTTGACCCAAAAGTCTGCAGCACGCCGTGCACAATCGTTATGTCTCTGGTTGTGCTTATCCAAAAGATTATCTTGTCAAAGATAATGGGGTGGGTGGTTCTTTTCCAGTGGACTGAGATTTTTCTGACCTGTCTGCTATGGTCTAGCCATCTTGGGTGATCGTACATGTTATAGCTCACACCTTCAATGAAGTACACATTAAGTTAAAGTAAATATTGAGTTTCTCCATTCTCAATCCCCTCTCATTCTCTATTTACTCTTTCTCATTTTTCCTCTTTCTCTCTACTTTTCCTTTCTTCTCTCTACTCTCCTTTTTCCACTTGCCTCACTCTTGCTTCTATTTTTCCCTCTCTCATGATTTTTCTTTTTAATTTTTGTATCCTTTCTTTCTCTTTTCCATTTCCTTTTATCTATTACTTTTCCTATCACTCTTTTCATTTTCCCTTCTTCTCCTTCCACCATTAATTTCTGTCTCTTTTTATCTTCTTTCTTCTTTTTAATTTTTTCTCTATCCTCCCTATCCTCTCTTTCCCTCTCTCTATCCATCCATTTCCTCTTCCTCTCTACTTTTTCTTACATCTTTCTTTCTACCTCTTTGTCTCTTTACTCTCCCATTTCAGACTTTTTATTTAACTCACTCTCTCCTATTTTCCACTTCACTATAATTCTTTTTCATCATGTCTTTTTCTTTTAAATTTCCCTTTTTCTCCCTTTTCTCCGTTATGTTTTCTATGACTCTTTTCCTCTTTCCACTTCTTTCTTTCCACCAATTTCTCTCTATTTTTATATGTCAATCTCTCTTTCTCCATCTTTTTCATTATTCCTCTTCTACTTTTTCTCTAAGTTTCCTTTCTTCTTTCTCTTTACCACTTTGTCTCTTTACGATACTTTTCACTGGCTTTTTCCCTCACTCCATCTCTCCTATTTTCCCTTCTCTGGTTGTCTTTCCTTTATATCATTTGTTTCCCATTTCCAACTCTCTCTTTTATCTATTACTTTTCCTGTCTCTCTATCACTCTTTTCCTTTCCCCCTTCTCCCTCTTTCCAACAGTAATTGCTCTCTTTTTATCTACTTCTCTTTCTCTATCCCCCTTTCCTTTCTCTATTTCCCTATCTTTTCTCTATTTTCATTATTTCTCTATCAATCCCATGTAATTAAAGCCTAAACTAATAATTCCTCCCTATTATTAGTAATAGTAGTAGTAGTAGAAGTAGGATTTATTCCATGGAACAAAGAAGAAACGTTTTTATGTATTTATTTTTAATCAACCACAGCTTGTCTGTGTCAATAAAGTTGCATTGAATCCTCCAATCTCCGTGGTAACAGCCGGAAGTGCCTCTAAGACACACCTCGGAAGCGGAAGCACTCAACCAGCAAACGGCGTAGCAACGTGAATTGGAAGCATGTGAGTGACAAAGAGATTAATTCTATGAGATAATATGATGTATATTAAGATATTATTATGTATTTATAATGTTTGGCTGTTTCCCCGGCTCTCTCTCCTTTCTTTGGCTGCTGTTTCCCCGGCTCCCTCTCCTCTCTTTGGCTGCTGTTTCCCCGGCTCTCTCTCCTCTCTTTGGCTGCTGTTTCCCCGGCTCTCTCTCCTCTCTTTGGCTGCTCCCCTCTCTCTCTCTCTCCTCTCTGGCTGCTCCCCCCCCCCCCCCTCTCTCTCTGGCTGCTCCCCCCCCCCTCTCTCTCTCCTCTCTGGCTGCTCCCCCCCCCCTCTCTCTCTCCTCTCTGGCTGCTCCCCCCCCCTCTCTCTCTCTCCTCTCTGGCTGCTCTCCCCCCCTCTCTCTCCTCTCTGGTTGCTCTGCCCCCCCCCCTCTCTCTCTCTCCTCTCTGGCTGCTCTCCCCCCCCCCTCTCTCTCTCTCTCCTCTCTGGCTGCTCTCCCCCCCCTCTCTCTCTCTCTCCTCTCTGGCTGCTCTCCCCCCCTCTCTCTCTCTCTCCTCTCTGGCTGCTCCCCCCCCCCTCTCTCTCTCCTCTCTGGCTGCTCTCCCCCCCCCCCCTCTCTCTCTCTCCTCTCTGGCTGCTCTCCCCCCCCCCCCTCTCTCTCTCTCCTCTCTGGCTGCTCTCCCCCCCCCCCCCTCTCTCTCTCTCCTCTCTGGCTGCTCTCCCCCCCCCCCCCTCTCTCTCTCTCCTCTCTGGCTGCTCTCCCCCCCCCCCTCTCTCTCTCTCTCTCCTCTCTGGCTGCTCTCCCCCCCCCCCCTCTCTCTCTCTCCTCTCTCCTCTCTGGCTGCTCTCCCCCCCTCTCTCTCTCTCTCTCTCCCTCTCTGGCTGCTCTCCCCCCTCTCTCTCTCTCTCTCTCCTCTCTGGCTGCTCTCCCCCCTCTCTCTCCTCTCTGGCTGCTCTCTCTCTCCTCTCTGGCTGCTCTCCCCCCCCTCTCTCTCTCCTCTCTGGCTGCTCTCCCCCCTCTCTCTCTCTCCTCTCTGGCTGCTCTCCCCCCCTCTCTCTCTCTCCTCTCTGGCTGCTCTCCCCCCCTCTCTCTCTCTCCTCTCTGGCTGCTCTCCCCCCTCTCTCTCTCTCCTCTCTGGCTGCTCTCCCCCCCTCTCTCTCTCTCCTCTCTCCTCTCTGGCTGCTCTCCCCCCCCTCTCTCTCTCTCTCTCCTCTCTGGCTGCTCTCCCCCCCCCTCTCTCTCTCTCTCTCCTCTCTGGCTGCTCTCCCCCCTCTCTCTCTCTCTCTCTCCTCTCTGGCTGCTCTCCCCCCTCTCTCTCTCTCTCTCCTCTCTGGCTGCTCTCCCCCCCTCTCTCTCTCTCTCTCTCCTCTCTGGCTGCTCTCCCCCCTCTCTCTCTCTCTCTCTCCTCTCTGGCTGCTCTCCCCCCTCTCTCTCTCTCTCTCTCCTCTCTGGCTGCTCTCCCCCCTCTCTCTCTCTCTCTCTCCTCTCTGGCTGCTCTCCCCCCCCCTCTCTCTCTCTCTCTCCTCTCTGGCTGCTCTCCCCCCTCTCTCTCTCTCTCTCCTCTCTGGCTGCTCTCCCCCCCTCTCTCTCTCTCTCTCCTCTCTGGCTGCTCTCCCCCCTCTCTCTCTCTCTCTCCTCTCTGGCTGCTCTCCCCCCTCTCTCTCTCTCTCTCTCCTCTCTGGCTGCTCTCCCCCCTCTCTCTCTCTCTCTCCTCTCTGGCTGCTCTCCCCCCTCTCTCTCTCTCTCTCCTCTCTGGCTGCTCTCCCCCCTCTCTCTCTCTCTCTCCTCTCTGGCTGCTCTCCCCCCCCTCTCTCTCTCTCTCCTCTCTGGCTGCTCTCCCCCCTCTCTCTCTCTCTCTCCTCTCTGGCTGCTCTCCCCCCTCTCTCTCTCTCTCTCCTCTCTGGCTGCTCTCCCCCCTCTCTCTCTCTCTCTCCTCTCTGGCTGCTCTCCCCCCTCTCTCTCTCTCTCTCCTCTCTGGCTGCTCTCCCCCCTCTCTCTCTCTCTCTCCTCTCTGGCTGCTCTCCCCCCTCTCTCTCTCTCTCTCCTCTCTGGCTGCTCTCCCCCCCTCTCTCTCTCTCTCTCCTCTCTGGCTGCTCTCCCCCCCTCTCTCTCTCTCTCTCTCCTCTCTGGCTGCTCTCCCCCCTCTCTCTCTCTCTCTCCTCTCTGGCTGCTCTCCCCCCTCTCTCTCTCTCCTCTCTGGCTGCTCTCCCCCCTCTCTCTCTCTCCTCTCTGGCTGCTCTCCCCCCCCTCTCTCTCTCTCTCCTCTCTGGCTGCTCTCCCCCCCCTCTCTCTCCTCTCTGGCTGCTCTCCCCCCTCTCTCTCTCCTCTCTGGCTGCTCTCCCCCCCTCTCTCTCTCCTCTCTGGCTGCTCTCCCCCCCTCTCTCTCTCTCTCTCCTCTCTGGCTGCTCTCCCCCCCCTCTCTCTCTCTCTCCTCTCTGGCTGCTCTCCCCCCCCCTCTCTCTCTCTCTCCTCTCTGGCTGCTCTCCCCCCCCCTCTCTCTCTCTCTCCTCTCTGGCTGCTCTCCCCCCCCTCTCTCTCTCTCTCCTCTCTGGCTGCTCTCCCCCCCCCCCTCTCTCTCTCTCTCCTCTCTGGCTGCTCTCCCCCCCCTCTCTCTCTCTCTCTCCTCTCTGGCTGCTCTCCCCCCCCCTCTCTCTCTCTCTCCTCTCTGGCTGCTCTCCCCCCCCCCTCTCTCTCTCTCTCCTCTCTGGCTGCTCTCCCCCCCCCCTCTCTCTCTCTCTCCTCTCTGGCTGCTCTCCCCCCCCCCCCCCTCTCTCTCCTCTCTGGCTGCTCCCCCCCCCTCTTCTTGGCTGCTCCCCCCCACCTCTCTCTCTCCTCTCTTTTGGCTGCTGCCCCCCCCCCTCTCTCCTCTCTTTTGGCTGCTGCCCCCTCTTTGCCCTTGGTACCTGTGCGCCCCTGGTTCTCTCTGACCTTGCCGCCTGTGCCCCCATCCTGCTCTTCCTCTTCTCTCACTGACTCTTCATTTTATCTCTGATCCCTGTTTCTCTCCCCCAGGAGTCTCCTAAATAAACCCAAGAGTGAGATGACCCCGGAGGAGCTCCAGAAGCGTGAGGAGGAGGAGTTTAACACAGGGCCCCTGTCTGTGCTCACACAGTCTGTAAAGAACAACACACAGGTTCTTATCAACTGCCGGAATAACAAGAAACTTCTTGGGAGAGTCAAGGCCTTTGACAGGTGAGAGAGAGCGAGTCGGTGACGGACCCTAGAGAGATTGCTGACTGTGTGGGAAAGGCTGTAAATGATAGGAAAGTTTTCCCTGCATTCAAATTACACTGCACTGACTAGCTAACCCATAGCTTTCCTGTTTAGGTGAGTCCAGTATTCCATGCCTGCACAGATAGATGTGGTAAGGATTAGCTTTTTGTTTGTTGGCTCACTGTATGGAGAAAAGAGCACTAACACGCCCCATACATTGCTCAAATTCCATAGAGACAAGAGAGCAGAAATATAAATTTTCTGTTCATAAGGAACAATAGAACCTGTCCCATGAAACTTCAAATATTACCTGACCAATGACTTGAATGGGGGACAAGTCCCTGTTGTATACGTGGGGGGGGGGTTATTTTATATGATAACATTTCAAAAAGCTATTTCAACATGCTCTTAAGAGATCTTCACAGCGATGTGTTTAATAGCTGCAAATACTTTCTACATCTAACAAGCTAAAAAGACTGGCAAACTGATGGCACAGAGATGTAGTTGATTAATATTTTAATGTTAATGAGAAATTAAAAGGGTATTTAAACAACAATCATAATCAGAGTACACATTAGAGTATCAAAATAAGGGAGAAAACGCAGAATAGCAATACATTTGTCCGATTCATGTAGAATAGAACAAGGAGGTGAAACGACTTGGTGGGAAAGTCTTTATGGGCTATGGGCTGTAACACGTACAATAGACCACCTGGGGGCAGACAAGATCTTTGAGCGAGAGGAGATCGTTTCTACTCCAATTACTCATCTTGTTCTTGCTCCTGTTATTTTGTTGACTCTAACCTTACCTCCCTTTCTCTCTTCCAGACATTGTAACATGGTCCTGGAAAACGTCAAGGAGATGTGGACTGAGGTTCCCAAGAGTGGTAAGGGGAAGAAGAAATCCAAACCAGTCAACAAGGACCGCTACATATCCAAGATGTTCCTCCGAGGAGACAGCGTCATTGTGGTGCTAAGGAACCCACTTCTGTCTGGAAAATAATGTTGCCTCGTTGTAACTCTCGACCCACACACCATTCTTGTGTTCCCATGAGTATCATCATTACCTTCTACTGCCACGCTCGAAGGATCAGACTGAGTCCTTTGGACAATCACATTCCTCAAGTGTGACAGCCGAGTTGGGATTTTGTTCGTCTGGGTCCTCTTGTGTTATCATTAAATGACCCATTTTGTTTAGTTTTTGTAATAAACTCTAGTTGTCCAAGCTATGAGTCCTGTGTGAGTTAGTGGGTGTCCTAACGTGCTAATATTTGTGGTTTCTAGATTTTGCAAATCTCCTGAATCTTCCCAAATTATGCACTGCTCCCTTAGGATGGGGACAATAGTTCTGTGTGGAACAATGTATTCAATATGTAGCCTCAATAATCCTACAACCTCTACAGGTTATGTAAAAAATCTTAGCTTGTACTGTTTTCCTTTACAGCAATTTTTGACTACAAACTTCTCTTCACCTGCATCTTCCATCTGTGGCAACTACCCCCTCTGACTTTTACAATCTTGACCTTTCTCCTGGCCACTTTTGTACCCCTTCTATCTCTCTCTCATTACCCTGAGCACTACTGAAAAGAACAAATATTTCAACTGAGAACATTTATTAGGCAGATTTGATAACCTCAAACATACTATGCACAATAAAGGGCTATAGCTACAATCCCATAACCCCCTTAATCTACAAAGTGAGCATGTTGAGATCTTTGAGAGAAGCAAATCTTTTGATAGGGACATACACATGAATCTCTAAATTTGTCCATTCCCCACAAGAAGACACAGGGATGGCAGGGAGAGAAACACTGTGATATAGGTATCTGAAACTTGCCCCTCACTCCACGTGGTGGAATAGAGACCTGGGTGTGTGTCCCAGCCCTACAAATTGGCAAAGCAGTATAGATACAAGGACCTTCACTTCTGTCCCTCTCTAACAGATTTCAGACTCTGTACTTCTTTCTCTTCTTGTGGGAACCTTTACCCATAAGTAGAAAGTGACAGCGCATGGAAATCTGTCCCTCTGCCTGTAGGATGATACCATGACAGGGTAATAGTTGAGCCATTAGATCCCTGGCAATGGTCCGTCTCTGACCTTTCCTTCCCCTCTTTGTCCTTGGATGGGCATTGCAAGGCTGGAGGTGGCCATACTACTTACTGCTCCTGTGGTGCACATACAAGACACGGTAGCCTCAAGTGCCCGGCGGAAAGACCTCATGCGAAACACATATATGATGGGGTTTAATGCAGAGTTGGCATGTGAGAGGATGATGGCTGATAAGACCAGATCTGCAGGAATGGCACAGTCTGGACAGAAGAGTTTCACCACATTCAGAATATGGATGGGAAACCAACACAGCACAAAACAGAATACCAGCATGAAGAGGGATGTGGCCATACGCATCTCTCTAAAGGCCACACGGCGGCGGCGCCGTCTTCGTGTCATGTCCACCTCCCATTCTGCAATCTGTCGAATCTGACGCCTGATCTCTATGAATATACGGACATACAGGACCAGCATAGCTATCAGAGGAGGCAGGACACAACCAAAGAAAATCAGGTAGACCATATATGATCCTGAGATGAGCCTGCTAATGAGGCACTCACTGTTAGGTGGGAATGAGTTGCGCCAGCCCATCATTGGCATGAGACCAGCAATTGCTGCTAGCAGCCAGGTGGCAAGTATGACCAGTATAGATGCCCGGGGTGTGACCAGAGAGCGGTAATGGAAGGGGCACAAAATGGAGATGTAGCGTTCTACTGCCACTGCCAAAAGTCCAAAGATGGAAGCCAGAGAGAAAGTCATAAGATTGCACAGCATGAGCAGGCAGGCGTACAGGCCACACCGTGCCACACCCAGATCCAGTAGGATGGCGCATGGGATTGCCACGGCTCCCACCAGGATGTCAGCAGTGGCCAGCGATAGCAGGAAGTAATTGGTAACTGTTCGCAGCCTACGATCATTCAGCACAGCCAGGCAGATCAGCAGGTTGCCAATCACAGACAGCACGGCCGTCACCACCTCTGTCACCAAGTATGGTATGTTGGTTAAGACTATTTCAGGAGTGGACATGCCCACTGACGGTAAGGATGAGTTCATGTCTAGCATATTAGTGGGCAGTGGGGCATATTGACCTGGGGAAATAAAGAATTGTTAGTGGACTACTAAAGGTCCAAAAAGACCAAAGTCCTGTCCTAGTAGTCACACTACAGAGGGGTATGAGGATCAGTACTTTGTCTGTGTCCTGTACAGTGCTTGCTATGTGTGTTCTGTTCTGATAAGTACTTTGTGTTCGGGACTGACCAGTGCTTGCTGTGTGTGTTGTGTTGTATGTGTGTCCTGTACAGTGCTGGCTTTGTGTGTATATAGTGACCAGTGCTTGCTGTGTTTGTACTTTACAATTGGTGATATGTGTATATGTCCTGTTTGGACCAGTACTTTGTTTGTGTCCTATACAGTACTTTGTGTGTGACCTGTGCACCACATGCTATGTGACCTGATTATTACTTTGTGTGTGTCCTGACCAGTACTTTGTGTCCTATACAGTACTTTGTGTGTGACCTGTACACTACAAGCTATGTGATCTGATCTATTACTTTGTGTGTGTCATGTTCTGACCTGTACTGTGTGTGTGTCCCCCCTGTAAAGTACATCTTGTCTGTGTATCATGTACAGTGCTTGCTGTGTGCATCCTGTTGTCTGTGTGTCCTGTACAGTACATGTCGTCTGTGTGTCAATTTTTGACCAGTACTTTGTCCGTTTCCTGTTCTGACTAGTTCTTTGTGTGTGCATCTTTCCAATACTCTTTGTGATATTGACCTATAGAATGTCTCACCTTTGACTCCTTCCTGCCCCATCCGTGGGTCTGTCCTGTCCGTGCCTGTCTCTTAAATATCTCTTTGGTTCCCTCTTCTCTCAGTCCCGTTGTTGCTCCTGTGCAGCTCACAGAGCTGAGGGAGGGACAGGTATAGTGTCAGGTGTGACAAAGGCACAGCCAGATGTAATCACCTACAGTATCTTGATCGACATGTGTATAGATATTAGCTCCTCCCTGCATAGTGTGAGCGCCTATCCATATGAGAGAGGTTGAGACCGTTCTTTTAACTATATTTGTATATAGACTGTCAACTCTTTCACTGTAACAGTAATATACAATTACAATGTATTTTAGAATCCCATTGATGAGTCCTCTAGAGTTATATTTTCATGGTGGTTCCTCAAGATGTTAATGAATCATTTATTGGACATTACTTTATTTTTAGAGTTCATGTGAAGAGTCTTCTAGAGTTGAAATAACCGGATGTATTTAGAGTCCCATTTGATGAGTCCTCTAGAGTTCGTTGTGGTCCCACAAGATGAGAATTTTGTATAAAATACTGTAAATTACAGACTGTATGTAGAATCCCAGATGAGGTGTCCTATAGAGTTCATTGTGGTCCATCAAGATTTGGATTTTGTATCAAATACTGGAAATAACCAGGTGTATTAAGGGCCCCAGATGAGGTGTGCTCCAGAGTCCTGTGTACATGGTGGTTCCTGAAGATGAGGATATTGAATATTAGACTGGGTATAACAGGGTGTTTTCAGAGTCACAGGTGACGTGTGATATTATCCTCTAGTCCTTATCACTCTTATGCTTTGTTAACTCTCTTCCTCAATGTAATGTTTTAATCTAGTCAAGCGTGAGTTTAGATGTTTACCCAAACAGAAGCTAGCAGATTGGAGACTGGCGTGGATAAATTTAGCGAGAAGCAGGGAGGCGACAAGTTCAAGTACAGATAGCCATAAATTTCACGTGGGACATGGGTCGCTCGTGGCTATTTATCTAAACAACCTAATGATCAATGGTTTAAATGATATTTGTAGAAGCAAATTAGGGAGCCTGGTGGCATTATAATAATGACTCATTGAATTGGCTGGAAGGTCAAAATCCTTGTCCATTCTTAATTTAACATATAGTATAAACAGGCTGTATTTAGAGTTCCAGATGAGGTGTCCCATAGAGTTCATCGTGAACCCTCAAGATGTGGATTTTGTATCAAATACTGAAAATAACAGGGTGTATTTATAAAGTCCCATTTGAAGAATCATCTAGAGTTCATTGTGGTCCCTCAAGATGTTTTTTTTAGTCAGCCAAACCCAGACCCGTTGAGATCAGCTCCACTCTAGATCTATATAACTGATTTTCTTAAAGGGTCAATAGCTTGTTGCAGTGTCTGGACGTACTGCCCATGAGAATCGATACTGGTGTCTGATCTGTGAGTAAACATTTGCAGAGTCCTACAATGGCGTCATCTCCATCGTCTTGGTTTCCACGCCGCACTGTCTCATCCTTGGCGTCTAGTCTCACCTGGGCGCGTTCCCAGCGCTAGAAAAACATTGCAGTCTCACTTTCCTTTCTGCTGCTCCTGGCATGTTCCCGGAGGCCATGATGGGAATATATACACAGAGATAAAGATCTGTAAACATAGGAGCTGCAAGACATTTATATGAAGTGTGTACACAATCGAAAAGATAAACACCATCCCCAATACTTACAATAGGCATGTTTGAAGAATGAGGCAAACCTTTTTTTAAAGAAAAAAAAAAGAAATAATGGCTTGTCTTGCCTGATATATGTTTGAAAACTGTGTGTCTCAGTAATTAAGATGGGAATTAGAGAATTTTGAGGCCTCTGCTGGGCCTTGGAGGCATCCATGATACCTTAGTTGGAGTTGTGTTTTAGAGGGGCATTTACATTACTATAGAGCTGTGGATCCCTGTACAAACTTTCTGTAGTAAAGTCACAACCTCTTTCCAGGTGTAAAGTTTTTTGAATATTTGTGAACTTTTATTTTACTATTTGTGTCACCATATTGCTTCTACCTCAAAGTTTCCCGCCTTTTTACAGTGGGTGGTGGAGTGCAGACACCAATTCCCGACTTTAGTAGCTCCGCCCACCATTATTGGTTCAAGTATTACAAGGCTCCGCCCACCTGTCGGCTATATCAGCATGATCACGCCCACACGAACATCCGGCTTGTCTGAAGTGACGCTGGCCATATAGCCCCGCCTACTCTGAATTGCCGGCTTCACGTTCCCTGCCCACGCAATAAGCGTCAGATGACCATGCTCTACAGTGACGAATCACAGGCTCAATCTAATCTGCCGACTGGCTTCCATTGATTAGCCGCGCACTGAAATAGCCCCACCCACTCCTAAAGATCTTATTCATTACAACGCCCACTTTGATTTCCCGCCCAGGAGTTCATTGACTGACACGCCTCCCTCATATCATGACATTTGGCGGGAAAATGAAGCCACGAGGGACCGTACCTAGAAATAGGTGGAGAAAGAGATATGTGTTCAGATATCACAGGAAATGGAGACATCCATATGCACTAACCAGCAGTGACAGGAAAGGGAGGAAAGGGATAGAGACTCAGATATTAGTAGGAAAAATAGATATTCTATGGTGTCAGGAACAAAGGATAAAAACTAAAATAACATAATGGTGGGCATCAATATAAAAACGGACAGGAAAAAGAGATCCATACTAATATACTAATAAGAAAAAGAGATAGATACTCAGTAATTACAGGAAAAAGGGTAAAAGCTAATATAACAATGATGGACAGGAAAAATAGAGATAAATACTAATATATTAATAGGAAAAAGAGATAGATACTCAGTAATTACAGGGAAAAGGGTAAAAGCTAAAATAACATAATGATGGACATCAATATAAAAACTGACAGGAAAAATAGAGATCCATACTAATATATTAATAGGAAAAAGAGATAGATACACAGTAATTACAGGGAAAAGGGTAAACGTTGCCCAATTGAATAGAGCTCTATATAAGCACATAACATATTTTTTATACAGAAATTTTTAGTTACTGAACTTCTATCCAAAATCAAGGTCTTCACTAACTAAGAACTTCTGTCAAAAAATATGTTATGTGCTTATATAGAGCCCTATTCAATTGCCAAAATTCAAATTGAATGAGGACCTCAGTAATTACAGGGAAAAGGTTAAAAGCTAAAATAACAATGGTGGGCATCAATATAAAAACTGACAGGAAAAAGAGATCAATACTAAGATACTAATAAGAAAAATAGATACTCAGTAATTACAGGAAAAAAGGGTAAAAGCTAATCTAACAATGGTGGGCATCAATATAAAAACTGGCACGAAAAATAGAGATTAATACTAATATATAATAGGAAAAAGATACTCAGGAGTGACAGGAAACAAGCTTAAACAACTAAAATAACAATGGTGGGCATCAATATATAAACAGACAGGGAAAGGAGAGATAAATAATAATATATTAATAAGAAAAAGAGATAGATACTCAGTAATTACAGGAAAAGGGTAAAAGCTAAAATAACATAATGGTGGGCATCAATATAAAAACTGACAGGAAAAATAGGGATAAATCGCATATAATAGTTGTCAAACTCCGAGACGTCGTCACACTTTGCGAGGTGCGTACGATATAAGTGATGAGCGCCGCAGGCCTCGCGAAGCTAGGCGAGCTGCTAAACTCGTAGCACTTAGCCAATGAGCGGCAAAGGCGCTCATCGCTGCAAGACTCTCGAAGCGAGGCAAGCCGTTAACCCACTACAACGCGCGGGACTTAGCCGAAAAACACTTCATAAATGTCGGTTGGCGTGCAAGCAGTTCACAACCACGGGACTTAGAAAAAAAAAATATGAGACGCAGCACTTAGAAAAAAAAAATACGAGACGTAAAAAATTATGAGATTAGCGGCCGAACCACGAAAAGCAAAAAAAACAGCAAAACACACTAAATACACTCCAAAAATTACAAAAACATCACAGACAGCACGGGGCAACAGCCAGGACGTCTGTGAGTGAGGTGGAACGCAAATTTAACTCGATTTAGACGATTTTCGCCACTTGAAAATCGCCTAAGCGAGGAAAAAAATGGCAGCTGGAAAAATTAAAAAGAGGCTACACGACCCGGACCGCGCAAAACACTGCCAAACGCGTAGCACTTTACACATCACACTACGACCTACAACATACACTATTACAAAAGCCGGAAAATGCTCACGAGACGCGTACCACATTAATAACATTACGACTATACAATGCCGCTTTACACAATAAACCAACGGCTTTACCTCGCGCACGCAGCCCATTTAGAATGCACACTTCAAACATTCATTACACTTTATCAGCAGGGCACCAACACTCAAAATGTATATTCTATGCAGACACAAAATACAAACAGATTGTTAGCTCTTCAGCCTATTGCTCGCTGCATACATCAATTAGAAATAATTAAAGTATATTAATTGATTTAACAAATCATTCATTATTACTTAACTACATATACATAGAAATATATATCTTTCTCAGAGGACCAAAAGTACACAACAGGAGAGGCTTGCAATGAGCGCCAAAGGTCCTCACAGTACAAAACGGTTTCAATTATGTGTCAAACAGCATTCCCATGGCTTGGAATTTTATTGCCCTGTCATTTTTGATGGGCAAGTCGCTAGTACTAATATATTAATAGGAAATAAAGATACCCAGGAGTGACAGGAAAAAAAAAAGCTTAAAAACTAAAATAACATAATGGCTGGCATTGATATATAAACAAACAGGAAAATGAGAGATAAATACTAATATATTATTAGGAAAAAGAGATAGATACTCAAGAATGACAGGAAAAAGGGTAAAAACTAAAATAATAGTGGGCATAAGACATAAATATATAAACTGAGACAGGATAAACAAACATCAAATACTTATAGGGAAAAATTTAAATATAATTGGTGGAGGAAATTCATAAATATATGAACAAAAAAACTAAAATAACATAATGGTGAACATAAGACATAAATATATAAATGATGGCCTGGAAAGGAGAAATACTAAATCAAATATAGGAAGAATAGATTAAATAATAGTGGTAGGAAAAAAAGAGAAAAACAAAAATATATTTGGTGGGGAAAATAAATAAATATATAAACTGTGACAGGAAAAGAGATAAAAATTCAAATATTTATAGGAAAAAAGAAAGAAAAATAATAGCAACAGGAAAATAAAAACTGAAATAACTGATGGGGAAAATACATTGAAGGGCAATTTTCCTCACTAAATTGCTTTTCATGGTGTGAAAGACTTATGATTGTATGTTAAAATTATCTACTGTTTTTTTTTTTTTTACAGTAATAACAGCTAAAAATCTACAGTCTGTTAACAAACACACTCCTGACTGTTCCATGATTAATAAGATCTGTCCATATAAGTTGTGGAGAAAATATATAAACTGATAGGAAAAAGGAAAGAGAAAAATTGAAATATTAATAGGAAAAATAAATAATAATTATCAAAAAAGAGATAAAACCTAAAATATAAAGGGTAGTGAAAAAGGCATAAATGTATAAACTGTGACTGGAAAAGGAGAGAGTGAAGTTTACTGAGAACCATGGCTCCTAAAATTAGTTTTGCAGGCTCCTAGATATTGTTTGTAAAATACAGTTTAACTCTATGAACGGTGTCTTTCCTGCTGGCTAATATAGAGAGATAGAGGGATATATATATGCAAATACAGTAATGATAAGAAGATAGATATAAAAATAGTTACTGAAATACACAAAAAACACAGTGATAGAGAAATACACAGTGTCAGGAAAAACATACAGAAACAAAGAAGCACTGTATAATCATCTCATTTGTTTTTATTAATCAGCTTCTTTTTTGTTTTTGCAGGGGGAAGCGGCCTCTGGATCTGGAAGAGTTGGCACGGACAATACCCGGCGGAGAAAAGAGACCAGAGAATGGAGATCAGGTGTATATTTTATTATACACGGTGTCTATTGTAATCCAGACATAAACACTGAATTATTTTATATAGAATTTAGTCATCTATTCTGTAGATATACATATTTACAAGTTTGAAGCGGATATTTAATGCACTACCGGTACAACACAGATATTTCAACAACAGATAGTGTGGCGCTTGCTTTCGTCCGGACAATATTTTGAGCAGAACCTACATTTTATTGGGCGACCCTTAGATGGAGTTGATTGTAGCTGCGCTCAAGTTGATTGTACTTGCTGTTGGTAAAAGCTTGATTGTGTGAGACTCTTATCTTATGTTTAAGATTCCAGTAGTACATGGTAAGTGTACAATTACTGGGTAAGAGTGTGTATAATTAGTGGGTTAGAGTGACCAATGTTGGTTTGGCAAAACATTTATTACAGCATGGCTTTGGAACCAAGGGTGCAGGAAAATCGATGTTCTAATAGGATATAACATAGTAAGTATTACAATAGTATATTGTAAAAGTACTCACATTTTTTATTTTGAGGATAGACAATTGTATAAAAATAGTGTGGACCTCTACTGAAGACGTTACATTCAGGCTTATTATTGTTCCACAGTGGATGGTGGATTGTTCTTGATTTTTTAATGATTCTAAGACCTAGGCTGTGGCATCATCTGAAGAGAGTTGGAGCTAGGACCTCCACTGGATTATAATGCAATAAATCAATCTAGATGAGCTCCTCTATGTGATGGATATTGTTTAATATAAAAGACGAAACTTTGAAATGTTCCAAACCATGGCAATAGATTTAGTCAGGTGCACTCATTTGTTATCAACTGTAATTGCATATAGTTACAGTTTTATGTTGTCATCTCAGCAACCTGACTGTACGCAATCCGACCAAGAAGACCACCAATTTATCCCTGCAATCCCTAGCCATCATCTAGATCAGTGGTTCTCAACAGACAGTCCTAGAACCAGTGCTAGTCCCAGAGACCATATCTACCTGTCCTCAGGAACAAAGCCAGATGCAAGGAGCAAACACTTGAAACATACCTCTACCATTAGTCATAGATAGATTATTGATTAACTTATCTGCTGCTAAAAAAAATTCTATTCAAATAAGTGGACAGCTAGATGACAATTTAGTTTACAATATGTAGTATCACTGTATAAAATGTTCTAGATCTCAAAGCCGGTCTGTCACCAGACCACTGATCTAGATCGGTTGTAATATGTAACTATCTGAGAGTGTTAACACCATGTGTATTGAGGATATCCACACATTGTGTGTGCCTCCAATGTCTCCTATTCTTATTATAACCCCATTGTACAGAATTGCAGAATGTTTGGTGAATAAAATAATAGTAACAATTAATAGCACACACTAAAATTAGTATTCATTTTTTTGGAGTTAATTGTATCACTAAATGGAGCAGTTAATGTAATCTGTTCAATTTAAACATATCTACATATTCTGTTAAAAGTGTCTATTATATGTGACAAATGAACCATTTTATGTAGCTGTAATGCACACACTGCTAATGAAGTGATTAATATGTCATTTACAGACCTTTGTATGGAAATTTAGTACCTTGCTCTACACAGTCAACCAGAAGGTTTCCAAGGTACCTTGTCTTTATAAACATACAGACTAAAAGTTCTTGGGTGGATTCCAGAGATCTTATCTGGACTGGTAAAAATCCATCCAGGAGTTTGTGAGCCTGGACTGTATGGTCCAATCGTGCCACCTACTGTCTGACTAATTTCAAGACACAAGGACATGAACATGATTGGCTGAAGGTATAGTGTGTAGTGTTTAACAACATACATCTTTTACTTATTCTACAAAAGGAAACTGTAGCATTATCTATAAGTAATTAGAATGTCATGAGAAGACAGGATTCCCTAGAGAAGACTCTGATGCTGGGAAAGATTGAAAGCACAAGAAGAAAGGGACAGCAGTGACGGAGATGAATAGATCAGGTTGTTGAAGCAATGAACATGAGCGTCATAGAGCTCAGAGGGACAGTGGCTTACCGATGTACCTGGCATGCTGCAGTCCATAGGGTCACGGGACTGAACAACTAAACAACAACAGTATTCAAGAGGGTTCATGCTTTTAGTGAGTATTAAGCATCTTCACAATGATAATGAGCCCCCACTTGTCCAAAATCATTTTCAAAAAGGCCTCAAATAATTACACATTTCTAAAAATGTTGTTCTCAGGACAGCATTTTTAATTACTTTCAATGTCCATGTTTAACTTTACCTGGACAGAAATGTAGCTGTGGTATATTAATCTTATAAAACATGTTCATATATATACTACATCATGCAATATGGTTATTTTCAGAATTTGGGGGGGGGGGGGGGGGGGCAGTTTTGTACCGAACCAATCTAATGTTTCATTGAAGAAGATTCCTCTTTTTTTGTATTTACATTATTAGAGTATTGCCAGCCAACAAATGGATGATTATCTCACTTGATCTGTACTCAAAAATAACTAATCAAAGCTATTAAAATAGAAAAAAACTCTGGTATTCCCGGTAGTAACATACAGATCTGAGAGCTGGACCGTAAAGAAGTCTGAGCGACGGAGAATTGATACCTTTGAATTGTGGTGTTAGAGAAAACTGCTTAGAGTTCTTTGGACTGCAAGAATATCCAATCAATCAATACAGCAAATGAAGACAAACTGTTCACTGGAAGATTTGATCATGAGGCTGAATAGATATTTTATCCATATCATGAGAACTGAGGATTCCCTAGAGAATACTGTTGCTGGGAAAGATTGAAGGCAATGGCAAAGGTGGAGTTGGATAGATGAGGTCAATGCAGTAATGAACATGACCTTGAGGGAGCTCAAAGGGACAGTGGATGACAGATGTACCTGGTGTGCTGCAGGCCATGGGGTCACAGAGATTCGGACACTTCCGAGCGACTAAACAACAACATTTTAGCAGGAAATTGTTTTTATACTTTTATATTTCATTGTTGGCCCCAGTGGATGAGGGATAGTATGGGTAATTTTAGAACATTGTGCAGGCTTCATGGTTGCACCTTTATTTAGCATAACTGTTGAATAAATGTGTTGGACCAACAGACAGTTATGTGCTACAGGAAATAAAGGACAGCACATTACAGTTTTTTTTTTATATCTTATCTTTTATGCTCTTCAAGAGAATGTAGTGTAAATTTGGTGTTTTCAGAAATTGCAGTAAATCTTCATAATTTAAGGAGGACATTTAATTTTGTACAGTAAAATAAAAAATAAAAAAGTATTAGATTGAGAACTTCCACTGTTGCTCACTTCCAGCTAGCCCACGTAAAAGACATTCTTTCCCTCTAAGCTTTGATAACCTTATAAAGGCAATGTCTTCACAGATCCTAAACATGTCATCCAAGCAAGAGTTATTCAGGCTCTCCAGCTGCATAGCTGGATCATAAACTTGGAATAAAGCAACATGGGCTGACCCAGGACACCGGTTCAGTTAGTATTTACAGGATTTATTACACATTGTCTATCCAAGAGTAAAATATCCAGTAGCAAAATAGCAAGATTTTAATTCGGAAGATGAAAACAAATCGGATATTGTTAACAGACAAATTTTCCTTTTTCCAACCCTATTCTTTTAGTAGAGAGTACCCGATGGAATACACAGGGTTAGTTTATTTATTCTTAGCAAATGTCACAGGTCTGGAATCCATAATTTTAATTTACAGATATGTACAAAGACAACAGACACCAGTTATGAGTTTTTACGATCCTCTGTAACTGCCCAGTTTCCATACATTTTAAGAAGTAAAGATTAGTATAAACAATTTTCAATTTATTGTGACACAATACTGAAAATAGCTGTTTTCCCACCGTTTTGTCGGGGTGAACGGGCTTGTGTACTTTAATGAAGGTTTGTGCAATACCATGTAGGGTCACCCAAGATGGGCAGGTCATAGCAGAGAGATCAGAAAAACCTCAGTCCACTGGAGAAGGAACAAGCAACCCACTCCACTATCTTTGCCAAGAAAACGTGTTTACAAGATGTGCCTGGTCACGAAGAGTCTGAAACAACTGAACAACTAAACAACAACAAAAAGCTTCAGTAGCAAAACAAAATAATTGTTAAATAAAAATGATGCGGAAAATGGACCTTTATTAAGGAATATGCTTGTCAGTCGGATCAATATGAGAATGAGTTTGTGCAGTTGCCAAAAAGAACATGGTGTTCCTGGGTGCTGAATGGATACTGACTGGTTTATATAACTACTGATGCAGATTACATAGGTTTAGACACAAGTTATCCATAAACACTCTTCTGGATCGCTACCTTGTGGTGGTGAAGGGCCTTGTGTACTTCAATGAAGCTGTGAGCTATACCATGTAGGGTCACATAATATGAGCAGGTCATAGCAAAGAGGCCAAGCAAATTACCTGGCAACCCACTCCAGTATTTTTGCAGAGAAAACCTTATGGATAAGCACAGCCAGAGAAATAATGATAAATGTGACTGCCATGCTGAGGTCCATGGCGTCATGGAGAGTTGGACACTACTGAATGACTAAACAACAACAATTTATATTTAAAATATCATCCATTATCTTTACAATAGCTAGAGTACTAGATGGGTTTGTTTGGATGGTTTGATGAACAGCTGTCTTCAGTTTCCTATACGAATAGACAAGACGGCACAAGAAAGCCATCCAACTTTTGGAAGAAGTAAAACCCACCTTAGACTAGGTTCCTTGGTGCTACATTATTCTGACTGGAAGAAACAGGAAATGGAACGGCTCACTGGGTCGGAACGATGAAAAGCCCAAGAGTCCACAAGCTAAACCAACAAAGTCCCCAGATACAAAATGCAAAAATTAAAGATGAATACTTTCTTTCTGATGTGTAACTGTATAAGAATCGCACAGTTGCTATCATATGGAATGGAGCCAAATTACAAATTACTCCATCCCAGGATTTCTGTTCTACTATTATAATCAGTGAAATCATGGGAAATAATCTAAAAAAACAAAGATTGTGTTGATCTTATCAGAAATAAAAAACAAAACAAACATCTGACAGAATTGATGTTGGATAGCTGTGCATTTTGCAATTACTTTGGCAATAAACTGAGAGGTCTTTCTCTGTGGTCCTTTATGAATATTTCCAACCCTACAAGGGTAGACTGTAGGTAATGATATGTATATGTATATCAACTACCCTACACTATTGGAGGTACTCACACCGTTGTCATGGATCCCCAGTAACTCTTAATATTGTTCTTTTGGTTCAGTAACGTAATGTTGTAACCTCCCATAGCAGGACACTCATTTACAAACAAACTCCTCAAACTGCCAGAATACCCAGGGAACACGCCACAATCCATCCTTCATATCTGCTACTTACTCCCAAACATCCTATCATAGGACTGTGCCTGCACACTTTCCATCTTCCTCCTTGGACATTGCACCCTCCAATTACATCCTGCACCTTAATACTGCAACATCCCCATAAGTCTCTAAACCTTTTCTCCCAGACCCTGTACAATCCCAAAAATGTTCTCCCTTGGGACACATACACTCTTCCAATGTCTACTGTCCTGCAGTCTGCACATTCTCCAACCATTTTATCTCCTTCCCCAAATATTGCATTTCCTTAAATAATCTCCACCATAAACACTCTCCCCAAGTCTAGCACATTCCACTAACATTCTCACCCTAGAACTTGCACACTTCCCAAGCATTTCCCTTCTCACACTACACAAATATTCTTACCCATGGGTGATGCCAACCCCCGCCCTCTGCACACTCCTCACAAATTTTGATAATATGTATATTTCCACACACAGGGCCTGCTGCTTCACATTCTCTCTTACATTGAGTTTCTTCAGCGGAAGATTCAGGATGCACAAAGCAGATTAATATCCCCAGCTACTCCTCAAGGTAAGAGGGAGCGGGCAGGGAATGAGGGACCACCTAAAAACATCACGAGTCATTAGTGACACATAGAAATTAGTAACAATAGTTTCGGATTAGGGTTGAAATTTATAGGGCTGGGAAAGAAGAGTCAGGATAACTTGAGGATTGAGTGGGTCTGGAAGAAGTGTGGATTAGTAGGGAAAATGAGAAGATGTGGTAAAAGAGAAGCAGAATAACTTGTTATTGTGTAGATATTTGAATTAAGGTGAAGTCAGTATATCATCAGAACACTGATGTGGGAGATGAATCCAGGACTGGGTCATTAATAATAGAAAAGAGCAGTCTGGAGGAGGGGCATCAGGAGGTAATTTATAGATATGGGTTGTGTGTTCAAAGCTGCCGTTTGTTTCTCCACAGAATCCTTCCTGCCTCTGTGGCCTCCCGCGCCTGATTCTAATGTCACCCCGGGAGATAGTAAAGCCCAGGGACCAGTTCGAAAACCCAAAAAGAAAAGCCGGCCTAGAGGTGTGATTAGTGTTTGTTTGAGGCAATACTACAGCAGTGTGTGTGTCATAAATAGGTGTGTGGCATCTTCATCTGATACGTAATGTTCCAGAATGAACAAGTGTTCTATGTCACTCCCAAAATAAAACCTAAACTTGAATTATTTTCTCAGTTACTACAGGCCCCACAGGTCCATTGATTGTGCACATAGGTCACCACACAATACAGACATGTCATATTGCAACAGAATGAAAATAACTACATGTGTTTCTAAGAGTATTGTTACACCACAAATGATGAATAAAACACATTTTGTTTTTTGCTATGTCACTGAGATGGAGCATATCAATGGAATGGATGAAGGGAACTCAACAAGTCCATATATATTGTGTTCCCCCTATGCATCATACATACAACTAGCATTTTGATAGGAAGAGGTAACGTACTTTATCATAGGGTTCAAGCAAAAATCCCTTAGTCCTGTGGGTGTTGAGACTAGCAAAACTAGTGCCATTTTGCTTAAGGATCTTTTCTTTCCCCCACAGTCTTTCATAAGGTTTATAACAAATATCAAAGGGGTGGTTGGAAATGGATAGACTGAAAACCTCTTAAAACATTTGTCGAAATTAGTAATTTCTCTTTAGATCACCATGTATTGCTTCCAACCACCATTCAACAGAGAACCAATACAAAACCAACTACTCTCTGCTTACATATTCCCTGTTACCAATACAATCTGGACAAATTATGTGTTGCAGGTGCCTGTGTCCTTTCTCCAGTTCTTGTCTCAATAGACTTTTTGGACACTGTAATAGTTTGATGGAGGGAGTTTTTTTCCTGAATTACCTCCATAACCCTTTAGGAGACTGCAATGTAAATGTATATTCAGGAAGTCCCCAGGTTGCAGACAACTCTGTACTTAAGAACATGCTCAAAAGACTTTTTGTATGAGTTTGTTTTTATGTATTATTATTACAATATTACGCTGTCTTATTATTATAACTACATATGAGCCATTATAGTATTGTTATTATTATTTATCAGGGATTCCAAGTTACATACCAATTCAACCTAAAGACGTTCTCAGGAACCTATCTCATCTGTGTGAATGATAGTTATGTGTGTGTATATATATTAGAGCTCTGTGTACATTATTGGTGTTTTGTAATATATTTGTAGAGCCTTCTGGAGCTGCTCTGAAGTCCCGCCGTTGCTTGTCTCTACATGGAAACACAGAACAAAATCAGACAAGTCCAGAAAAACTTGCAGCTCAGAAAGAAAGAGTGTCTGCAGGTGTGAGAAGGAGCTTATCTGTAATAGTTTAGAAAGAGGTGGGATTAATATGTGATGGCAGATGCCTACAAGGGATATATGTTTATATATCCTGCATAAGTCTATGTTCAAGGTGTGTATTCTTCGGGAAGGAACACATAATCTGTGATGGAGTTATGCTCTGTAACTTTCTGCAGGTCCGGAGGAGGAGTCATTGCAGGTGAAACAAGAAGAAAGACTGAGGTAATAATGCATATCCACCAAATCATACACACATCCCTATTTAACATAACATGCTGTATCAATAACATATACTGTAAATTCAAAGTAATAGCCATGTAACATTTCAAATGTGTTTTATCAAGAGTCCAATTTTGGATGTGAGATAATGGCTGGGGATCCAGTGATGCAGGAAGAGATGAAGGTTTATTTTTCCATTTCCGTTTTTTCGGCCCTGTACCAATCCCCTCCTCTCTCTCTCTTAGACAGAAGCTGGTTCCTTATCTCTCCCCATCATCATCTGATGATGGTGACGCTGGCCCATGGCTCCTGTCCCTCTCTCTTTCACCATGTTGTTCTCAGAGTGAGTATTTAAGTCATGTTTACTTTCATGTTTTATTTTGGTAGCGAGACTGTTGCAGTCATGTTTACTTTCTCCACAGGCAGTGTCCTTCCCTACTCTTCTCCAGACGCTTCCACATCTGCAGCGCACCTGGGACTCAGCCCATCCCTTCTCTCCTCCCCAACAGATCACATTATGCAAGGAAATTCTTCCCAGGGTCAGTGAGTACAGAAAGCACAGAGAGGCTTGATAGATGTATACTAGGAGTTTAATTATGGGCAGGGGATCAGTGTAGAAATAAAAATAAATAAGGAAGCTAGTAACGCTGATGTGTCTGATGTCCACAGTGTTATTTGAGGAGGTTCAACTTGGTTCTTACTCATCTCCTGATTTGCAGGTATGTCTATATGTGGCATTGACCTTTTCCATCTTACACTGATCCTTTTTACTTAAGCTTATTCTTACCTTGACAGTTCCTGTAGCTGCTGACTTCTTCCAAAATAAAATGATCATTCTTGTTCTTGCACACCCTACCTTTTTATTCTGTCCAATTGCACTGGCTCTCAAATTATGCTGACTACTCATACTCATAATACTTTACACACACTGACTTCTCACTTCTTACCCAGACTGCCTTCCTTCTTTAGGGCACCTTCTCTTCATCAGCCTTCACTCTGGATCACAGCTACCAGTCACAGAATGAAAGCAGAACAGTGAGCAGTGCTGGAAGAAGCTCCATCCAAACTCCATCCAAGTTAATTGTGAACAGCAAGGCCAAGCATCCGCTGGTAAATATCATAGATTTCTTTACATGAGTGTATATGTATGTACTGGCACGTAATGACAAACATATGCAGTTGCTTTGGAGACCATATTATCTGAGACAGATCATGGGCAGAACTTAAGACAAAAAATTTAAGTTAAATGAGTTTGGTAATGTTATTTATAGAAGAAAATGACAGTGTAGTCAATTTGTTAGAATCACTGTTTATCGAGAGTCCATCTCAATGCTTCAATCCAAGCATGTACCTGAACCCTGAAAGTTATCTGACACTCCAGCAGATTACTCACAATACCTGGACGACTGTCATAAGAAAAAGTCAGAGGTCTTATCTGTTCATCACACTTATGAATGCGCTATCAATCTGTTGCCTGGGGCCATGATTCCAAGGACACATGCCTTTGCTTTGTCTATTCCGGAAACAATGAAAAAATACATAGGGCTTCATATTAAGAGATATATCCAGAAGTTACACTCTACAAAAAGTGCTGATTTGTTTTTATGGGCAAGAAGGACGGAGTTCTTTATCTTTGCATAGATTATCATAGCCATTAACTGTGGAGAACCAATATTCACACCCTCTTATCACATAGTTGTTTGACGTCTCAAGGGTCTTAGATCTTCACCAAAGTGAATATGAGAGGAAGACAAATGGAAAACATCCATCAACACACCTGATACCTGTAGGAATATCAAAAAATTCCCTGCTTCCCTGTGAACAAAACGTTTGAGGATTTGCTAAATAAGTGGGAAACGTTTACCTTTATGTCCTCCTCATTTATACTAAGAATACTGCCGGACATGAAGAAATGTTTATGAGGATATAACCATTTATATCTCAGGCTACCAAGACCCTGGACCTTCCTTCTAGGACTGTCAGAGTTAAACGTTATATATCAGTGTAGCATGCAACCTTTACCTATTTCCATATATCTGGATTTTCTGGCTGAGATTTTTCCTCCAACTGTATGACTACTGTTGTGTGCTGTGTTTCAAAGCACCACCACCTGGTCCTATTAAATAGCTACCATCATCCCTGACTTGCCAAGACTTTTCGTGTCTATCACAAAAGTCTCCTAAGTCAGAGGTTGATGGTAGCTTTGTAATTGGTGGTAGGCTTTACTGAACTCCAACACACATTCTGCCATATTGAGGCTTTCAGTTCATGTCTTGATTTTAAATGGCTTTTTGTACCAAGTTCAGGAAATGTCTGGACTGGTCTTATCAACCTCACTATTGATAACATGAGCCACAGGGATTTTCGTGAAGGCTTGGCAAGGCCTACAGATCTTGCACTGAATCTCCTTACATGAGAATATCTTACCAAAATAGAGCAAGGCAAGGAGCCCCATAGAGTAGGGGCAGCGTGAGAAAAGTCCTGAGTTAAAGGAGGTGACATGAGAGGAGGAAATTTAGAAGGTCGCTAGCAGAGAAAAGAGAACAGTTAGGAGTATTTTGACAAGAGGGCATAGATATTAGGGGTGCACCATTTTTGTTGGCTTTTTATATTAGCGTCATGATTTTATCTGTTATTCCGGAGGCTATGAGAAGCCAGTGGAGTTTCAGTAGTTGAGTCGAGATATGAGAGAGTAGATTGGAATGTTAGTTGTGTTTTGTGTAAGATGGTGACACATTTTAGACATGTCTTTTAGGTGAAACTGACATGGCTTGGTTATTGATTATATGTGAAGAATAAAAGAGGGCAGGGTCCAATAGAACCCCAAGACAACAGACCTGTGAGGTTGGAGTGATAATGTCAGAATTGGAAGTTGTATTTGAGGGCGGGAAGCTTAGGAGCTCAGTCACTGACATGTTGAGTTTGAGTTGACAGGCGGACATCCAGGGGGATATCCTTAACAGACAGTTGACAACACTAGAAGAGAGAGATATAGATAGATCTGGTAGAATTGAGTGTAATCTGCATATAGATGATACTGAAATCCAAGATATTTTATTAACGTACCAGGGGATGATATATAAGTCAGTAGTGACTTTTTTGAGGGCTGTTTCTGTAGAGTTTTGGGGCTGGAAGCCAGATTGGAAGCTATCATGGAGGAAGTTGGAGTAAATAAATGAGGTAAAGCGAATGTAGATGAGTCGCTCATGCAGTTTTGAAGCCAGGGGAAGTAGAGAGATAGGGCGGTAGTTAGATTCAGAGGCTGAGTAAATTTAGGATTTCTTAAGAATGGGTGAAAATGTGGTGTGTTTTAAAGATGATAGAAACTTGCCAGTGTTTAGGAAAAGGTTGATTAGATTTATGAGAGCAGAGATAAGTGTGGCAAATGGGGGGGATGTCATGTGGACAAGTTGCGAGATGAGGGGTTGATAGTAGATTATCATCCTCAATTACAATGTCAAAGGAATCCCTATTGGATGTGGGGTTGGGGGAGGTTAAAGGCTACAGTGCCTTGTAAGAGCATTTTTCGTGTTTTGTTGCCTCACAACCTAGACTTAACATGGATTGTTTGAGGATTTGCGATTTGCATCATTTAATTTACAGAACATGCCCCCAACTTTGAAGATGTTTTTTTTTTATATTGTGAAGCAAACAACAAATAGGACAAAATAACAGAAAAAGTCAATGTGCATAACTATTCACCCCACTAAAGTCAATACTTTGTAGAGCCACCTTTTGCGGCCATCACAGCTCCAAGTCGCTTTGGATAAGTCTCTATGAGCTTGCCACATCTTACCACTGGGATTGTTGCCCATTCCTCCTTGCAAAACTGCTCCAGCTCCTTCAAGTTGAATGGTTTGCGCTTGTGAACAGCAATCTTTAAGTCTCTCACAGATTTTCTATTGGATTGAGGTCTAGGCTTTGACTAGGCCATTCCAACACATTTACATATTTCCTTTTAAACCACTCAAGTGTTGCTTTAGCAGTGTGTTTGGGGTCATTGTCCTGCTGGAAGGTGAACCTCCATCCTAGTCTCAAATCACGCACAGAGTGGTACAGGTTTTGCTCAAGAATATCCCTGTATTTAGCATGATCCAGCTTTCCCTCAACTCTGACCAGTTTCCCATTCCCGGCTGCTGAAAAACATGGAGATGGTGTTGTTTGGGTGATGTGATGTGTTGGGTTTGCGCCAGACATAGCGTTTTCTTTGATGGCCGAAATGTTCAATTTTAGTCTCATCAGACCTGAGCACCTTCCTCCATACATTTTGGGAGTCTCCCACATGCCTTTTTGCAAACTCAAAACGTGCCATTTTTTTTGTGCTGAACGTAATGGCTTTCTTCTGGCCACTCTGCCATAAACCCCCAACTCTATGGAGCGTACGGCTTATTGTCGTCCTATGTACAGATTCTCCAGTCTCTGCTGTGGAACTTTGCAGCTCCTCCAGGATTACCTTAGGTCTCTGTGCTGCCTCTCTGATTAATGCACTGCTTGCCCAGTCCGTGAGTTTTGGTGGACGGACGTCTCTTGGCAGGTTTGCTGTTGTGCCATGTTCTTTCCATTTGGTTATGATAGATTTGATGGTGCTCCTGGGGATCATCAAAGATTTGGATATTATTTTATAACCTAACCCTGACTTGTACTTCTCAACAACATTGTCCCTTACTTGTTTGGAGAGTTCCTTGTTCTTCATGGCAGTGTTTGGTTAGTGACGCTTCTTGCTTAGGTGTTGCAGCCTCTGGGGCCTTTCAAAAAAGGTGTGTATATGTAATGACAGATCATGTGACACTTAGATTGCACACAGGTGGACATCATTTCAATAATTATGTGACTTCTGAAGGTAATTGGTTGCACCAGAGCTTTTTATGGGCTTCATAACAAAAAGGGTGAATACATACACACATGCCAATTTTCTGTTTTCTATTTAATAGTATATTTTTATGTATATATTTTTCTCATTTCACTTCACCAACTTAGACTATTGTGTTCTGATCCACCACAAAAAAATTCAGATTAACAAATCATTCAACTTAAGGCTGTAATGTAACAAAATGGGTAAAAAGTCAAGGGGGATGAGTACTTTTGAAAGGCACTGTAGATGTTGTCAGTTTGTTGAGAGGAGGGTGTGTTAAAGCCAAGTTACAACGAGAGTTCTTTTTAGATGTTATAAATTGTATTTTTAAAGTGGCTGGCAAAGTCTTCAGGGGAAGGAAGTAAGGGTGGGCAGAGGAGGGTGTTGATTGTAGTGAAGGAATGTTTGGAATTTGAGGAGGAATTGATATTAACGATAAGAACTAGTACACTTTGACAAGATTGAGGGCAGAGAAGTAAGAGTGCAAAATAAGCTTGTAATGGAGGAAGTCTGCTGAAGTGTGAGATTATTTCCATAGTCGTTAGTGTGCTATGGTTGTGGGCAAGAGTGTCAAGGGTGGAAGTTAGAATCATCTTGTACTGTATCTTGTACTGTAAGGTGGCAATGTACTGGTAGGTGAATAAGCTGAGAAGTGGTTGTAGTGCATTGAAAAGTTGTTGTGGGTCAAGTAATTGGAGGTTTCTGCAGGTTTTGGTTGCAAGGATTGAAGAAGGTCAATGAGTGGAAGGTGTGGCGAGGTTACAGGTTAAGAGGTGGAGGTCAGATAAAGGGAGGGGTAGATGACAAGATTGGAGATTGTGCAGAGACTGGTAAAGATAAGGTCACAGGAGAGTCCACCACAATGAGTTGGGGACTTAGTCCAATGTGAGAGGCCAAGGGAAGAGGTAAATTCCTTCAGATTTTCTTGCTCTTGTCCTAATTTGTAGTCAACTGTAATATGAAGGTTAAAATGTGATGACTCAGTAGGTCTACAAGCCTTCTCAGCACCTAATAGTTTGGAGGGCTGTTACCCTGACAGTCATTCTGAGATCCCTCCTTCAGATGACCACTCTCCTGTACCGATCAGGGGTTCACATGTAAGATTTCAACCAAAACACACATTATTTGGGGCTGAAGATGAAACCTATCAACTGTGTCATTGCTCTATGATAGACTTTTCTTAAGGAGCATCCACAATGACTAGTCCGGTTGTTCTTCGTCTACGTTCCTGCTCTTTTGGAAACTCTTTTTGATCTTGTGATTATGACCCTGGTTTTGTCCCATGTCTGCTGCTTCCACAACCAGTGCCCAAGACCTTGACTAGTCTGCTTTGAACTGTAGCCTGTGAACTACTGATAACAACTCTAGTGTCAACCAAGAGAAAATATATCTGTTCTGTGGATCCGATACATGTTGAGCAATCACTAGTTTTACAATATAAATGTCTAGTAACGTTGTGTGAGTAAATAATTAGTATTTTGTGAGTAGTGTAGGAAGAGCAACATGGTGTGTGCTCAGTATGAACAGAGTAAACAGTGAGTGATTTGTAAACAGTGAATCCCAATGAATGATACAGCATAAGGTCACAATGCAATGCTTGGCCCTAGAATGAGATTACAAATCAGAGCTTGGCTCCAGGACGAGGTCATCCTAATATCACTATCATTATAAGCATACACTAGCTAATTTGATACAAATGTAACTATGAACTTTTTTTTGTTAGGCACGTCCCAGGTCATACCCTGGGGACTCAGACAAAGCTGGCCCTTTACGGAAAGTGTGTGCTGGTAAAGGGAGCAAGCGAGGGTCTCACAGCTTCTCAAGACTACAACTACTCCGGAAGAAATGTGTGAACGGCTTTATAATGTTCTGCAGAGTAAACAGGAGGCCATATCTGAGGTAAAAAAAAAAAAAAATGAAAGAAAAGAAGCAAAGAAAGGATGATAAAGACAGAGAGATGGATGGAAGATAGATAGAGAGAGAGAGAGAGAGAGAGAGAGAGAAGTGGAGAGTAGACACACATAGAATTTCAGATGGTGAGGACATGAAATGGAGAGGCTTGGAGATATTTGACAACAAGAAGAATGTACAGACATTTTTGGAAACTGTTTAAAAGAGTCAGTCATGGGATAAGAAACCAAAAAAGTGTTCCCTGGGTGAGAAGACCAAACATAAGGGTTGTTAATAGAAGACCTTGTGTGTGGCATAACTAAAAGAAAGGGCAGATGGTTGGGGAGATCAGTAATAGGAAGAAGCAAGGAGATATAGATGAGATATAACATTTTGGGGAGATAAGGCACAGTGAAGTAATTTTGACTCTCCTATTTGCTTAGTGCTCATCCTGGCACAGCATCCACAGCAGCCACAAAGGAGCTGGCAGAATTATGGAGAGTGATGTCAGCTCAGGAGAGGCGCCCATACTGGTGAGAAGGGGAAAACGAGAGGGTGAGGACGAAGAGAGCAGGAGGGATGGTTTTTATTCCATTTGTTTGCTTCCTTTCCTCCATTATCCAAGCTCACTTTGTATTACTCCACTTGTCTGCTTACTCATTTCGCTTAATTGTTACTCACATCTCTCTCCTTACTTATGTCTTCTCTTTGATCCTACTTTTTTATTAATATCTCTTCTCTTTACTGTTGCTTCCACCATACTTTCTCTCTCACATATCTCTCCTCTTCACATCTTATCACCCTTCTCTCCTCTTTTCTCCTCTGCCTTCTCTTACACCCTGTCTCTACTTCCATCTTCCCCTCTCAGTGTTAAAGCTCTCCAGTTCAGTCTCTTGCACGGCCGCCTAGTTAAGGAACGCACTGCTCGTCTCTCACATGAAGATCTAACCCCACCAAAACCTCTCTCTATCCTCATGGCTGAGAAGGCTGCACCATTTACTTCTCCATAATCATGTGTACTCACCAAGTCCTGTTAACATGTTATAATGTCAATAAAGTTTGATTTGAATATCAGACAGAGTCTCTGTGTGACATCATTGCAAGCCACCTTTGCTGGCTATAAATAGAAGAAAGCCCAGATGTTTCTATGGTAGTGACCATTCTTGGGATGTGTCCAGTCCTAGTGGCTGTCCAGATGATGGAATATTCCATGGTGCATGTGACAATTATCCTTAGACCTGGAAGAAGTAGTCAATATGGATATTGCCTTCTTCAGTGAACTAAGGGTGAGAAGATATTCATGTCACGCAGAAGCCTGGTTCTCGCTGTCATGCCTGTAGCATGCCAAGGTACAGGCTGTGCAGTACCTTACAGACTGATGCCCTCAGCCTTATAGGATAGGCGTTTTGTGCCATGGGAAAGGGGCCCACTGAGTTAAGGGTTAACTATGGGGACGAGATTTGTGTATTATTCCTTGTTATACCTGTTAGAGGCATAGAATAGTGGAAATTGCCTGGCTACCACTAGGCCCATACTATGGTACCCATGTTTATAGCTGGGGTGTGAGTAAGAACATGATAGGAGTAATGGGATGTATGTCTATATTGGTGGTGGGGGGTGGGGGTTAGCAATTACAAGGGAAATATTGTATATGCCCAATATTTCTTATTAACCAGACTAGGGAGATAACTGACCCCTATGAGTCACATAACACACAGCCAGATGGGCATCCTTCAGTCCAGGGCTGGTGTGGATCAAGACTGTGGATTGTTGTTAATTCAATTACTGTAATTGATGTATTGTTACAGTAGAATGGGTGATTCTCTTAGACTTTCAGGCTCCTAGCCCAGGGAGGTAATTAAAAGGCATGATATCATATATTAAGAGTGTAGGAGGGAAGCCCGTCAATCAAACCCACCTTGGTATGAGTGGTAACGTGAGCAAGAAGTTGATTAGGGTAACCATGGATGCAAATTTGAATTGATTGGCATGTTGTTGCTAAGAGTGCAGTATAAATATGTCTGTTGTTTCAGTAATAAAGATGCTATAAGGGTTCACATAATTAATGTGTGGACATTGTTATTGATGCTGGAATCCTGATTGCTGGAGTAAGTTCTTTTCAGAACTTAGAAAGATCTTTATGCCATACAAGATCATAGACATTTCTCAGTCTGACCCAAGGGCTGAAAATTCTTCCTGCTGTACAGAGGTAGAACAAACTGGGCACACCTGTGAGGAGAGGTTTGGGCAAAAGGGTCTTATCATACCCCATTCAACATACAGGTTGTCACACTGGTGGCAGTGGTGGGATCTCTGGAACAAGATACAGAAAGGATGGCACAGTATGGAGAGATGTCCGTGACAGAAGTAAGAGAGATTTTCAAGAGCAGAGGATGCTGCAGGGTTGCAGGGATGACCGAGGCACATATTGTTGAGCAACTGATACTGGATGACAAACGACAGATGGAGGCATAGGATCCGGGAGGGGGGGTAAGCACAGTACCAAGAACCCCAATCCCACAACCCAGCCTGGAGCTGGGGGAGAGAGACGAAGACGAAATCACCCGCAGGTTTAAAAATGGAAAGAGATACTCCCAGAATGAATGACTGTGGAGCAGGCGGTCAACCTCAGAGAAAGGATAAGTCAGGAGGTGTAAAATACAGGAGCAATCACGGCAGAGGCGATTCTGTAGGAAGTGTTAATGGAACAGCTGCTGTACCTGTGTCCACCACTATTACGCGCTTGGCTCCAGGACAAAAATACAATCACAGGGGATGAGGCAACAAGTATGGCGGATCATTTTGTACATACTAGAAGGGAAGAGCTGGGCCAAGAAACCCCACCAGTGCCTACTCAAGGGCATTTCCAAACGGGGGGCGGCAGGAAGTAAGGCTGGAGCCCTGCACCCTGCATTGACCCAGGCACCAACTGTTCACCAAGGCAACATTCTGGGTGGGGCCCTTGACCTCCCCCTCTAACATCTGCTATGCGTCAGAAATAACATCTGCTATGCAGCAGGAATACCAGAGGGGAGTGTTATGGGTGCCAGCAGCCGGGGCATATACTCAGGGATTGCCCTCAACGACCCTCTAGACAAGTGGAGACTACTGCAAGACCAGTGCTTTTTCTGGGTGAGTGGGGCCTAGCCACAGGGCACTCCAATGCAGCTCAGCTGGAGCCAAACGCAGCTGAGTGGTGTGCCCACCTCAACACTCTGCCAAAGGAACAGAAGTCCCATGAGGGACAGCATTTGCAACCTGTTTGGATACAAGGACATACAGTGACTGGCTTTAGGGATTCAGGAATTAAAAGCAATATTAGCCCAGGATGAGACGCTGGCTGGGGTAAGAGTGATAGCAGATAGGCAGGAAATAGGGTCAGAGAAAGATAGTCACTGCAGTCACCGTTGTACACCCTGATTTTGTTCCACATTCTGCAAAATGACCTAAAGACAAGATGGTGATGGTCGCTGGAGGGGAGAAATTTGCCATCCCAGTTGCCTGGTTGCATTTGAATTGGGGCACTGGGAAAGGGATCCGGGAAGTGGGGGTGATGGAAGGGTTGCCGGCGGAAGTTTTGTTGGGCAATGATCTAGGGCATATGGAAAGTCGAAAGTCGATATGTGCACCCTATCACCAGGGCTCAGGCCAAGATAGCACGGAATACCACTGAGAACCAGGATCAGAAGCAATATATCCAGACCCTGAGGTAAGTCCATTGCCTGCCCTGCTACACATTTGGGAGGTAGCTGGGCTAGCATAGAGGAATTAAAAGCAATATTAGCCCAGGATGAGACGCTGGCTGGGGTAAGAGTGATAGCAGATAGGCAGGAAATAGGGTCAGAGAAAGATAGTTATAAATGGGACAAGGGATTGCTATATAGGATTACTGCAGTAAATAATGAACAGCTTGGCAGAGAACGAGGCAAGCAAATGGTGGTCCCTCAGAAGTATAGAAGGAGCTTATTGGCTGTGGCACATGAGGTCCCTTTGGTTGGGCATTTAGGGGTAAAAAGACCTGACTCTGCATAACTGGGGTGTTTTATTGGTCTGGGGTAAACAAGGATGTGAAGGATTATTGTAACTCTTGTGATGCCTGTCAGCACCAGGGACCCTTGGGAAGGGAACTAGAGCTCCCCTGCAATCCATGCCGATTATGGATGTGCCCTTCCAGCGGGTAGCTGTGGATATTGTAGGTCCCTTGGCTAGACCTAGAAGGCAGGGAAACAGTTCATAGTTACCATAGTGGATTATGCCACTCGGTATCCAGAAGCTGTAGCTCTGTCCAATATATCAGCTCCCAAGGTAGCAGCAGTTTTAATGGGGGTATTTTCTAGGACAGGATTTCCCCAAGAGATCTTATCTGAATGAGGATCTCAGTTCATGCCAAGGTTACTAAACAACTATGGACCTTATGTGGTATAAAGCATATCACATCCTCTCCCTATCATCCCCAAACCAATGGACTCTGTGAAAGGTTTAATGGAACTCTGAAACAAATTATCCGTACCTTTACGGATCAGGAGAAAGACTGGGAAAAGTTATTACCCTATCTTCTCTTTGCCTATAGAGAAGTGCCACATGAGTCAACTGAGTTTTCTCCATGCGAGTTCCTGTATGGCAGACAAATCAGCGGCCCATTAAATATGATATAATAAAGGAAGCTTGGGAGGGGGAATATGGAAGGCATGAGGTGCCCGTAGTCACCTATGCGGTAGCGTTCAGGAAAAAATTGGCCTTGCTAACTGGGTTAGTCAGGGAGAATATGCGTAAAGCACAAGCGAAGGATCAGAAATACTATAATCCAGGTAGCAGTGAGAGGGAATTAGAGGTGGGAATGGAAATATTAATGATGGTGTCCAGTCCCCAGGATAAATTCCTGGCAATATGGGAAGGGCCCTACCAAGTTACTAACAAACTAAACCCCCATATGTATGTGGTGATGACAGACCTGGATAGGAAAATCACAAGAGTAGCCCACATAAATAGATTAAAGGTAAACCAGTGACGACCTGCCAACCTACTAGCTATCTGTTTACCCACAGGGAGTGATCCAGAAGAAGGGCAATTGCCAGATATGCTAGTCACACCAGAACCGGGTTCTCTGGCAAAGGAATTGAGGCAAACCTAGAACCTAGAAAGTTCCCAGAAGGAGCAGCTAGCACATAGTTTGGGCCCATTTAAAAAGTTATTTTACCACTGAACCAGGGTGCACCTAGCTAGCGGTGCATACAGTAGTAACAGAAGGGTGCCCTACCTTGAAGCAGCATGCCTATAGGGTCCCTGAGGCCGTGAGAGCCAGCATTTATGCAGAATTACGTAAAATGTTACATCTAGGAATTATTGAGCCATCCCGTAGTCCCTGGGCATCCCCAGTAGTATTGTTCCATCTTTCTTGGGCACCAACACGTTTCTGCGTGGATTACAGGAAGCTAAACAAAAAAACTAAAACAGATGCTTACCCTATCCCAGTCATGGGTGAGTTGTTGGACCATCTAGGTACTGCCCAGTATTTAACCACTCTGGATCTCTCCAAGGGATATTGGCAAATTGCCTTGGAGGACACAGCTAGGGAGAAGTCTGCATTTATTAATTTTGAGATTAAAAATGCCCCATGCACCTTCCAGTGATTGGTAGATAAGTTACTGCAGGGGCACCAGGGATATGCACAGGCCTATCTGGATGACATAGTTATTTTTAGTCAGACATGGGAGAAGAATCTTAGGCACATCACAAGTATTATGCAGACCATCAGTCAGGCTAGGCTTACCGTTAGACCTGACAAGTGTCAGTGGTCCAGGGCAGAGGTGCAGTATTTGGGCCATTGGGTAGGAAATGGGAAGCTGAGACCCGAGCCAGACAAAATAGAGCGTATAGCCGCCTGGCCCCCTCCCAAAACTAAGAAGCAGGTAATGGCTTTTTTGGGTACCACTGCATATTACCGTAAATGTATTCCTGTTTACGGACCCGACCAAGAAGAAATTGCCCAGGGAAGAAACATGGACCCCTGCCTGTGAACTCGCCTTCCAAGCCCTGAAGGACGACCTAACCTGCTCGACAGTACTAGCCACCCTGCATTACAGCAAACCATTTGTGGTACAGACTGATGCGTCTACCTATGGCAAAGGAGCCGTTCTGAGCCAAACTGACTACCAAGGAACAGAACACCCTATTGCCTACCTCAGTAGGTAGATGCTGAAAAGAGAGATAGCCTATGCCATTATCAAAAAGGAATGTTTGGCTGTGGTGTGGGCTCTCAAAAAGGTCCAGCACTATCTTTATGGGAAACTGTTCACTGTAGTTACTGACCACAGTCCACTTTTCTGGCTGTCCAGGGTAGCTGAGGAAAATTGGAGCCTCCTAAGATGGAGCTTGGCATTGCAGACATTTAACTTTACTGTGCAACATCGAAGGGGCATCAGAATGCAGACTGGTTGTCAAGACAGGAGGATCACTAAACCTCAGAGTAGTTGAGAAGCCATTGGATCCAAAGGACTCCCCAAGGTACACTGGAAAAAATAGAGGGAGGAGTTGTCATGCCTGTAGCATGCCAAGGTACAAGCTGGGCAATACCTTACAGACTGATACCCTCAGCCTTATAGGATAGGCGTATTGTGCCAGGGGAAAAAGGACCCACTAAGATATGGGTTAACATTGGGTACATTGTGATTTGTGTGTTATTCCTTCTTATGCCTGTTAGAAGCATAGGATAGTGGAAATTGCCTGGGTACCACTAGGCCCATACTATGGTGCCCATGTTTATAGTTGGGGTGTGAGTAAGAACATGATAGGAGTAATGGGATGCATGTCTACATTGTGCTTTGGGGGGGGGGGGCTAGCAATTACAAGGGAAATATTGTATATGCCCAATATTTCCTAGTACTGGACTAGTCCCTTATTAACCAGATTAGGGAGATAACTGACCCCTATGAGTCACATAACACACAGCCAGATGGGCATCTTTCAGTCCTGGGCTGGTGTGGATCAAGACTGTGGATTGTTGTTAACTCAATTATTATAATTGATGTATTGTTACAGTAGAATGGGTGATTTTCTTAGACTTTCAGACTCCTAGCCCAGGGAGGTAATTAAAAGGCATGATATCATATAGTAAGAGGGTAGGAGGAAAGCCTGTCAATCAAACCCACCTGGGCATGAGTGGTAACATGAGCTAGAAAGTGATTGGGGTAACCATGGATGCAAATTTGAATTGATTGACCTTTTGTTGCTAAGTGTGCGGTATAAATATGTCTGTTGTTTCAGTAATAAAGATGCTATAACGGGTTCACATAATTAATGTGTGGATTTCGTTATTGATGCTGGAATCCTGATTGCTGGAGTAAGTTCTTTTCAGAACTTAGAAAGCTCTTTATGCTATGCAAGATCACAGACAGTTCTTAGTCTGACCCAAGGGGCTGAACATTCTTCCTGCTGTACAGAGGTAGAACGAACTGGGCACACCTGTGGGAAGAGGTTTGGGCAATAGGCTCTTATCATACCCCATTCGTCATAGAGGTTGTCCCAGTCACCCTTCTGATTGTGAAGTTGGTGATCAGCAACGGTTAAAGAATCTGTCTCTATGGAGCCCATCTGAATACTCCACTCCATGACTGTATTGAGATCATGTAGTGACCACTCTTGGGATGTGTCCAATCCATTACCAAGTGGCAGTACACATTAAGGAATTGTCCATGGCATGTTTGACAATGATCCCTCCACTTGGACGAAGTAGTCATTGTGGATATGAAGCTAGACTCACCCCTCTGTTCGTAAAGCTGCTAATCTCCAACAAATCAGTTTATCTTTATGAGACCCATGTCAATGCCCCACTCTATGACAGACACAAAGATATATCACCTTCATTGCAACCAGAGGATCTACATCATGGTGGTGCACTTATCTGTAGAAATGTGCACCACTGGAATGAGACCTTGCAACAAATCTGGATTCTTAATTAACAAAGAGAAGTCCATGTTTCCTGAACTCGGTGCCCAGGTAGTTCTGGTTGATATGTAACCCCATTTTAACGCCTCATGTAAATACCAGCCCTAAGCACTAAGACTTAACGCTAAACAGTAACACTTAATACAAGGCAGTAACATTTAACTCAAGCCAGTAACACTTAATCAAAGGCAGTAACACTTAATCAACGCCGGTGACACTTAACCCAAGGTAGTAACACAGGGAGAGAGGCTCGCAATGATCGCCAAGGGTGCTCAAGTTCAAGGCCTATAAAGTACACAGGGGGAGAGGCTTGAAATGAGTGCCGAAGGCGCTCATTGCAAGCCACTTATTGCAAGCCAAAAGCGCTCATCGTGGGGCTTGCAATGAGCGCCAAAGGTTAGCAAGTTGTGGCTCGCATGGGCGCTGAAGGCGCTCAGCGCAGGGTTCGCAATGAGCGCCGAAGCTGCTCAGAGAGGCCATCACATTAGGTGGCAAACAGCATTACCATGGCTTCAAATGTTATTGCCGTCATTTTTTGATGATCAAGTCGCTAGTAATATATAAAGCACATCTCCAGAATTTGCCACTTTCCTATACAAGACACTCACTTGTCTTGACGAATGCAACTCGAATTCTCATCAACCATTCTCATCAACCATCTGGCCCTACTTCATCCATCATAAATGTTCTGCAAGACTCATCCACCTTACTCACTACCCCACTACTGTCTCTCAGTGGGTTCCCCATTACAATAATACAATTCTAACAGAAATCCTTTAGTACCTCTACACCCAATACATCTCTGCTCTCATCTCCAAGTATAACACCAAAGGCCTCCTTCATTCTGCTCAGGTTCTGCTCATTGCCTCCTCCCACCACTCCTATAGGACTTCTCCTGAGCTGCTCCATACAAGTCCTGTAGTACTTCTGCATCTCCTACATCTACTCCTACTACTAATACGTATTACTACTACTACTACTACTACTACTACTACCTGTTCCAGGGTCTCATACTTCTACTGCTACTTCTACTATGTGAGTCTCTCCCTTAACTTTCAACACTGCATACAATGCTTAAAATGTTGGAGCTTTGTTAATAATAATGGTGATAATAATAATTGTGTATAATTGGGCTAATGAGGCCTTCGGTATGCGAGATGTAACATACATTTACAGAGACATGGCTTATTGCCCATATACTGGCCTCTTGTTTCTCGTTTTGTACATCATTTCCTCCAGTGTTGAGTCAAGTCAGGTCAATGATGTTCTCTGCAGTTTAATCACTGGAATTTTATGTTTTATGGACTTTAATATTTTCCTTAGAGATAATGTAATGATCGTTGTCCTTTAACAATCACAGGCTCAAGGTGTTTGATATTTTGTATATTACATATAAAATGGTTTTACTGACATTTTTGTTCGAGTTATGTATAGCACAACTTATTTGTAATGAGTTTGAATGAATTGCCAGTCACAACATGGCCGTGGGTAACGTGTCTAACCGATGAGCGTGCATCTCTCTGCCTGCCAATATGGCTTCAACACTTCATACACAGCCAGCCATTCCCACGTGCCAACCATTCAGTCATAGCCTGACGCCGCCAGTTCCAAGATGGCCACCCGCTTTACGTATGTTGAGGACAGGACGCTACTGCCAGTCTCAAGATGGCCGCGACTATACGCATTAAGAATTGTACAGGCATGGCTCTGCCAGTCCCAATATGGCAGTTTGTGACGTGAATCATGTCTTTCCTCCTGCGCCGTGTCTCATTGCTGGTGACGCGGGGCCCGGCGGGAAGATGGCGGAGACCGAGAGGGCAGTAGAGAGTGGAGGAGGGGACACAGCGGAGGAACTAAAGGCAAAAGCGAATGAGTACTTCAGAGGTGAGAGAACCTGGGACTGAGCTAGAGGAGATAGGATAGAACTGGAGGAGAGTGGATATAACAGCAGGAGATGTCATAGGACAAGGAGATTCCATAGAACAAGGAGGAGATGGGATAGAGCAGGAGGAATTGGGATAGAACGGGGGGAGATGGGATAGAACAATGACATATGGGATAGTACAAGGAGGAAATGGGATAGAGCATGAGGAGATGGGATAGAGCATGAGGAGATGGGATGGAACAAGGAGAGATGGGCTAGAACACGGAGGAGATGGGCTAGAACACGGAGGAGATGGGCTAGAACAGGATGGGTCAGAACGAGAGAAGGTTCAGTACAGGAGGAGATGGGCTAGGCCAAGGAGGAGATGGGCTAGAATAAGGAGAGAAGATTCCGTACAAGGGGAGATGGGCTAGAACACAGAGCAGATGGGCTAGAATATGGAGAGAAGAGTCCGTACAAGAGGAGATGGGACAGAGCAAGACGGGATGGGCTAGAGAACGGGGGAGATGGGCTAGGGCACATAGGAGATGGACTAGAATAAGGAGAGAATAGTCCATACAAGAGGAGATGGGACAGAGCAAGAAGGGATGGGCTAGAGCACAATGGAGATGGGCTATAAAAAGGAGAGAAGAGTCCGTACAAGAGGAGATGGGACAGAGCAAGAAGGGATGGGCTAGAGCACGGGGGAGGTAAGATAGAATAAGGAGAGATGGGATAGAAAAGGATAGGTTAGAACGAGAGAAGGTTCAGTACAGGAGGAGATGGGCTAGGGCAAGGAGGAGGTGGGCTAGGGCAAGGAAGAGGTGGGCTAGAACACGGAAGAGGTGGGCTAGAACACGGAAGAGGTGGGCTAGAACACGGAAGAGGTGGGCTAGAACACGGAGGAGACGGGCTAGAACACTGAGGAGACGGGCTAGAACACTGAGGAGACGGGCTAGAACACTGAGGAGACGGGCTAGAACACTGAGGAGACGGGCTAGAACACTGAGGAGACGGGCTAGAACACTGAGGAGACGGGCTAGAACACTGAGGAGACGGGCTAGAACACTGAGGAGACGGGCTAGAACACTGAGGAGACGGGATGGAAAAGGATGGGTCAGAACTAAAGAAGGTTCAGTACAGGATGAGATGGACTAGGACAAGGAGGAGGTGGGCTAGGACAAGAGAAGTTGGGATAGAATAAGGAGAGAAGAGTCCATGCAAGAAGGGATGGGCTAGAACAGGATGGGTCAGAACTAAAGAAGGTTCAGTACAGGAGGAGGTGGGCTAGAATAAGGAGAGAAGAGTCCGTACAAGAGGAGATGGGACAGAGCAAGAAGGGATGGGCTAGAGCACGGGGGCGATGGGTTACAGCAGGATGTGATAGGACCCAGAGCAGATGGGATAGAACAAGGAGAAATGGGTCAGTACAAGAAGAGATGGGCTAGGGCACAGAGGTGATATAGAATGAGAGGAGGTGGGATAGGATACGGAGGAGATGGGATAGAACGGGAGGAGGACATTAACAGAAATTGGGGATAGAGGAGATCGGGATGGTAGTAGACGACACGAGGGATAGAGCAAGAAGGCATGTGTGGAGAGCTGATGTGCCCAGGTAGTAGTAGAGAAGTGCAGCTGCCTTCCATTGGAAGAGATAGTGACACAGTTAAGGAAGCCCAGCATTTCTGGGTGAAAAGTAAGTTTAGCACAGTAGTTTTTTTTAAACAAGGTTTGTAGGTATATAGAGTGGGCAGACAGTATGGGCTTATCAGATCTTGGCAATGGCCAGCCGCACAGGAAACGTATAGAATACAGGGTTGGATGCGACCTAATATTTTGCATAGCCATAGGAAAGTAGACTTGTTCCAAGTGCTAGTCACATAAGAAATCTAGGACTTTGATAGCCCTATAGAGATCAGTCTTGTCAGTCAGCATTCCATACCTCCCATAAGATAACATCACTCTTTCTTTCTTGCATTCTCTCCATCTCTATGTCCACCTGCTCCTTTCTCTTCCAGTGAAGGACTATGACAATGCCGTGCAGTACTATACCAAGGCCATTGCTCTCAGTCCAGACACGGCAATCTACTATGGGAATCGAAGTCTGGCATATCTACGCACAGAATGTTATGGCTATGCTCTGGCCGACGCCTCTCGCGCCATCCAACTGGACTCCAAGTACATCAAGGGTTATTACAGGAGGGCGGCGAGTAACATGGCGCTGGGGAAACTTAAAGCGGCTCTGAAGGACTACGAGACGGTCAGTGCCATCAATATCTGTATTTGGAAGAGTTCATCATGCCTGACTCTTGCACTTAAATCTTTCTTATTCTCCCTATCCTCAGGTTGTGAAGGTTCGGCCCAATGATAGAGATGCCCAGATGAAGTTTCAGGAGTGCAGCAAGTTGGTCCGGCAAAAAGCGTTTGAGAGAGCGATAGCATGTGAACAGCACAATCGCTCAGTGGTGGATTCTCTGGATATCGAGGGAATGAGTAAGACTGAAAGGGGATTGGAGATTGGGAATGAAATGGTAAAGGGTGCAATGAGGGAGATGGGTAAACCAATGGAGAGATCTCTAGCTAAGGACTGAAAAGGGTCAGAACCTGAAGAAACTTTGTGAACTGATAGCTTGATGATATGGGAAGAGATAATAGGGAGTGTCGGAAGTGTGGAGGAAGATATTAAAAGCCACAGTAGTGATAGAAGGAAGAGCCATAATTTTGGAGTGTGGATGGAGATTTGGAGAGCTTCCTTGTCATGTTGCTTTTCTCTTTCAGCCATTGAAGACGAGTACACTGGGCCACAGTTAAAGGATGGGAAAGTCACACTGGAATTTATGGTGGAACTAATGCAATTTTATAAAGATCAGAAAAAACTTCATCGGAAATATGTATATCAGGTGAATATGGAGAAATCTTCTCCTCAGGGAGTAGGTCCAGATCTTGGTTCAGTTCTAGATAATGAGTGCAGTGTAGAGGATGTACTTCAGGGTACATGTTTAGGACATATATTCTGGAGGAACCAATTTTTGATGGCTATAGCCATTTTTAATTGCCTACCTCTCTTTTTGATATTTTGAGTCAATCGTTTCTTAGTAGAACTGGTGGAACCATGTACCTCGTTACTCTCCCAATAGCCATACTGTTTGTCTTGTAGATGCTTGTACAGATGAAGGAGATCCTCTCTCAACTCCCCACTCTAGTGGAGATTACTCTCGACAAGGTAGGTTCTTTCCCTTTGTCTCCTGACTTTGCTGACATACTGTTGCTGTGTCCTTAACTGTCTCTCACTCTATCCTAGACTGAGAAGGTGACGGTCTGTGGTGACACACACGGACAGTTTTATGACCTAATGAACATTTTTCATCTCAACGGCCTTCCATCGGAGAGCAATCCATATGTATCCTTAACTTCAGATTCTCTCTTCTGTTTTTGGTCAATTATTCTTCCCCTTGCTGTGTAATCCCTCTCTTACTCTGTCCATTATGTTCTAGAATGGTTTCCTTAGCCCCGGCAGATATTTAATGGTGACTTTGTTGATCGTGGCTCATTCTCTGTGGAAGTTATAGTGACACTAATTGGGTTCAAGCTGCTATTTCCAGCCCATTTCCATGTGTTAAGAGGTGAGCTGTGCCTCCACCCCTCCTATATCATTTTCTTCCTCTTTTTTTATTTTTTTTTATTTTCCCTCAGTTGATTCTCATCTCTCACCAGGGCTTGACTCTTATCCCTCGCTTTCTTACTCTGAGGTTTGACTCCCAACTTATCTGATTCCTTGCTACACCTCCCTGGTGACTCCAGTCTTCTTGTCCTTTCCTTCTTTCTACCCCGTTGTTGTGACCCTCCATCATATTCATTGGTTCCCCTCCCCAGTGGGTCAGCCTTCTTATCTCAGTCCTGGTTTCCTTCCTTCTTTCTCCCCATTCTGGCCTCCTTGATGCCCATCTCAGTGTTGCCCGTCTTCTAGTCCTGTATTTTTCCTCCTTTCTACCATGGTTCTTATGGCAGCTTTGGGGTCCTTCTTGCTTTCTCCAGATACTTGGTTCCCCAATATGTTATTTTCATATTCCTTTCTGACTTTCTCAATTCTTCCCTGTGCGTGGCCCCCTGACCACATTCCTTGCGTCTCCTCTGCAGTGGTGCCAGTGATCTAATTCATGGATTCCCTTCTAGTCCACCCTTGGTGTTCATTCCTCTCTGGAGCGCTCTTCCTCTATGGCCCTACCTTTTGCCCTTCATGGGATCCTTCCTTCTTTCTTTCTCACTTGATCTGCTCCGCAGTGGTGCTAATCTTCTTAGGGCAGTTTGGCTTTCTTCTTTCCTTCCTTCTCTTGGTTCCTTCCCTTGATCCCCTCCTCAGTGGTGCCAGTCTTCTTATGGCAGTTTTGTGTTCCTTCCT
>CM050170.1:110650664-110700664 GCA_027410445.1 Discoglossus pictus | reverse complement strand
ATGTAAAAGTGGTCCCTCATTCTTTCTTCCTGATCACTTTCATGAGATGCCATCCTTTACAGCTCACTCATACTAACAGTGGCCCAAGGGTGCGCCGACACACAGCCCGAGACACTGGTAGTGGTCCTCCCTGGTGGGCAAGGCCTTGGGTTACAGATGTGCAAGAGAGAACAGGAAGAAAATAGAGGCTCCACTCACAGAATGAGTAACCCGGGTGGCATCTCAGCAGTGATTTAGTGTATATTATATATGGTGTTTATTCCATGGAGTTGACCAGGTCTTGAGGACCTCACCAAAAAATTAGGTGGCAATGCAGGAGCACAAGATTTGGAGCAGTGTTTAATGAAAACGTTGGGTGGGAAGGTGCCTCTCTAGTTATGATTATATCCTGAACTGAAGGTTGTGTTCTCAAACACTTAATGAGGTCATGGTTCTTTGTCCTCCATCCTTAACCAACCAAGGAGAGGTCAGGGTGACTATAAAGCACTGTGTGGGACAACACCAACTATGATGTGTATGGCTGTCTATATCAAGCAAAGCGGGAGGGCTAGCCCTTTAAATATTTCAGAGAGGTACCCCTCCCCATCGGAGTGCAGCTATCTCCATTGGGGCGGGTGAGGGTTTGGTGACCATATGGCTGCTCATCGGACACAAGACATTTTTATGGACCTTTTGAGAGCATATTAAATGGAATAGCGAGATGCCGTCTGATTATAAGATCTGATAAACCCAGAACATCGTAAAATTTAATGGTAATGTGAGACGAGTCACCAGGAATTCAGTTTAATTGTTCCCAGCTGAGCGCTCTCTTTTAGGCTCTTAGCCAGAGCCGACCTCGCTGTAGCCACCTGATCTCTGGGGCCCCATCAGTCCTGGGATCTTAGAGGACATTCCGGTATTATCTCATTAAAAAAAGTGAGTAATGTACATCGCTACAACATCTACTTCTCTATGTCTACTTGTGAGGTCCAACTCGTCTCTTAGACTTCAGTCAGTGAACGCAACTATGAAACATCTTAAGAGGAAATGTTGAGATCATATCTGTGCCATGGGATGGTTTGGGTTTGGGAAATGGCTTAAGGTACCACTTTGTCTCCTATTAAAGAACTCCATGGTCCTTTAAGAACTAATGTGCTTACCCAAGAATTATGAAAGACTTTCTGAAGAACTGTGGTGGTGGGGGGGGGGGGGGGGGTTGTGGAGTCTCACAGAAACCGTCTCTGAGTCGGATGCTCACTGGGTGCAGTAGAGTGACACAAGGAGTTACCAGCCTGGACTGCTTGCTGTTGGGTGTATTGGGCAGTAGATGGCAGCAGAGGTCCACATGGAAAGAGCCAAACAGACGTAAGCAATGCCCACAGCAGTTGGACCATGGCATAAACCATCCAAAAAGACCTCTACATGTTTTATTGTTTGCTTATGGTTTGTGGCACCTTGATGGGGGGTATGGAGGCTCCCATGCTCAATATCTTTCTTTTTATACCTGAAGAGCAAGACCCTCAAAGAGAAACCCATGAGGTTTGGAAGTTCTGGTCAATTGGACAGACTAAAAACCAAGTCAAAAGCAGCTACATCTTCCATCACACTCCCTTATTCTCTCTTACTCGCACTTCCCATCTCACTCATCCTTTCTCTCTTCTCACTTTCCTTCACTCCCTCATTTCTGAGGTTTCTCCTCCACATTGGTTTTCTCATCCCCCTCTATCTCCCCTGTCTCTTTCTATTCTCACCGGCTCCCTCGACACTTCCCCTCTTCTTCTTTTTTCTTTCTCATATACTTTCACTCCATCCTCCTTCCTTTACTTTCACTCATTCTCTCCTGCTTTCCTTATTTCTCCCTCTTACTTCATAACTCTCCCTGCATTCTCTCTTGATCTCTTCTTCCCATTTTCCCATCATTCCTGCTCTCCCCATTCCTCCCCTCATTCTCTCTGTAACACTACTCCCCTTGCTTTCCTCATGTAGCTCTTCTCGCTACCCTTTCCCCACACTCTTCCCATTTTCTCCTCTATACTCTCTCTACCCTCGTACCTCTTGCTCTCGTCCTATACCTCTCATTCTTCCTCCTTTCTCTCTTTTACCCTTCTCCTCTTGCTCTCCTCATATACCTCTTCTCGCTTGACCCTGTCTCTACCAACTTTTTCCCACATTCTCTCCGCTCATTATCTCTCTTGCACTCTTCCTCTCTCTCTCTTCATTCTCTTACTGAAACTTTTCTGCAGTTTCCTCTTATTCTCTCTTACACTCTTCTTCGCTTTCCTATCATTCTCTCTTACTCACATTCTTCCTCCATTCTCTTACTCAAACTCATCTGCAGTCTCCCCTCATTCTCTCTTACACTCTTCCTCGCTTTCCTATCATTCTCTTACTTCCTCTTCCTTGCTTTGCTCCTCATACTCTGACTCTTACTCTTCCTTGCTCTTTCCTCATTCTTACACTTATGCATTATCCCCACATGCTTTCTTACTTGCCCTCTTCCTCACACTCTTCCTTGCTCTTCCAACTTTCTCTTACACTTTCTTGCTATCTTTCATGCACGTTCTTCCTCATCACTCCCTCTTGCTCCCTCTATAACTAGTACCCTCCTCCCCTCTCTCTATCTCTTCTCTCACTCTCTCTTTTACGCATGCACCTCCTCAATATCTCCTTATTCCTTTTCTCTCTTACCCATCTCTCCCATCCTTCTCTCTTGTCCGCTCCTTGTTTCTCCCCTCATTCTCTCTTTTTCACTCTTCCTCACTCTTCTTCTCTCACACGCTCTCTATAATTATTACCCTTTTCCTCATTTTCTCTCTCCTTGAAAACAAACAAGCAATCGCATGTTTTATGCAAAAAAATAAATCTATTTGTGTGAGAGACATCACCCCGAGACTGCCAAATCCAACATGGTGGCCAGCTGTATGCAAATGAGTGCACAGGAGGCGGGGCCTGATGCAACTGGAATAAATTAACATATATAATAATGAAGGTCTCTTTCCTATATAAATATATGTCTATTGGAATCAGTAAGAAGTTTAAAAGTGTTCTCTTTTTATATCTCTCTTCCTAGCTGTCTAGTGCATAAATTAGATATTTAGTCATAACAGTCTCTTTTGCTGCCAATGAACAGCAAAGAGGTCTTTGCAACTGTCTGGAGGCATTAGATGCTATTTGCAGTCTCTTTTCATTATGGCAGTCTCTTTCAATTGTGGCAGTCACTCTGCAGTCTCAACGTTGCTCTCTTCTAAAGAAGTGTTATCATGAGCAATCTCATCTTCTGCCTCTCTCCTAGTCGTGTGGCATCTCAGGGCCCGATGATGCTCTCCCTTGTGGCCCCTGGGCTGGTTGGCTCCTGGGAGCCAACTGTTGATTTGGCCTTGGGGCCCTTGGTCCGGCACAGCACAGACTGGAGCTTCCTGAGCACGGACCCTCTAAAGATGATGAAGATCCAGGGGTCTAGGATGGGGTTTAGAGCGCTGAACCGGAACGCCAGGAGGTCTCCAGACTCGTCATCGTCTTGAGAGAAGACACCAAGGAAGGCGCGGAGCTGAGGAAGAGAGATAGAGAAAGAGAGAGCTCAGAGACAACTGAGAGTGCTCAGAGAGGGTCGAGAGATGAAGAACAAGAGTGATCAGGGAGGGCTCAGAGAAAGCGAGCACTCAGGGAGGGCTGAGAGAGAAGAAGAAATAGAGCACTCAGGGAGGGCTGAGAGAGAGACGGAGAAAGAGCACTCAGGGAGGGCTGAGAGAGAGACGGAGAAAGAGCGCTCAGGGAGGGCTGAGAGAGAGACGGAGAAAGAGCACTCGGAGGGTTGAGAGAGAGACGGAGAAAGAGCGCTCAGGGAGGGCTGAGAGAGAGACAGAGAAAGAGCGCTCAGGGAGGGCTACGAGACGGAAAAAGAGAGTGCTCAGGGAAGGCTGAGAGAGACAGCACTCTGGGAGAGCTGAGATACGGAGAAAGAATGCTCATGGAGGGCTGAGAGAGACAGAGAAACAGAGTGCACAGGGAGGGATGCGAGAGACAGAGAAAGAGAGTGCTCAGGGAGGGCTGAGATGGAGAAAGAGAGTGCTCAGGGAGGGCTGAGAGAGACGGAGAAAGGGAGTGCTCAGGGAGAGACAAGAGAGAGGAGGAAAAAGAGAGTGCTCAGTGGGGCTTAGAGAGAAAGATGGAGAAAGAGTTCTCAGGGAGGGCTGAGAGTGCAAATGGAGAAAGAGACAGAAAGAGGACAATTGGAGGGCTGAGAGAGACGGAGAAAGAGAGTGAGAAACAGAGAAAGAGAGAGACGGACAAAGAGCACTCAGGGAGGGCTGACAGAGAAAGAGAGTGCTCAGGGAGGCGGAGAAAGAGAGCACTCACGGAGGGCTGAGAGAGAGGCAGAGAAAGAGAGTGCTCATTGGTGGAATGAGAGAGATGGAGAAAGAGAGTGCCCAGGGAGGGCTGAGTGAGAAATGGAGAAAGAGCACTCAGGGAGGGCTGACAGAGAAAGAGAGTGCACAGGGAGGGATGCGAGAGACAGAGAAAGAGATTGCTCAGGGAGGGCTGAGAGAGACGGAGAAAGGGAGGGCTGAGAGGGAGACGGAGAAAGAGAGCGCTCAGTGAGGGACAAGAGAGAGGAGGAAAAAGAGAGTGCTCAGTGGGGCTTAGAGAGAAAGATGGAGAAAGAGTGCTCAGGGAGGGCTGAGAAAGAGACAAAGAGAGGGCTGAGAGAGAGGGGGACGGAGAAAGAGAGCCATCGGAGGGCTGAGAGAGGAAGAGATGGAGACAGAGTGATTAGGGAGAGCTGAGAGAAAGAGAGTGCTCAGGGAGGGCTTAGAAAGTGCAAATGGAGAAAGAGACAGAAAGAGGACAATCAGAGGGCTGAGATAGACAGAGAAAGAGAGCACTCAGGGAGGACTGAGAGAGAGGCAGAGAAAGAGAGTGCTCATGGGAGGAATGAGAGAGAGAGATGGAGAAAGAGAGTGCTCAGGGAGGGCTGAGAGTGAGAAACAGAGAAAGAGAGAGACAGACAAAGAGCACTCAGGGAGGGCTGACAGAGAAAGAGAGTGGTCAGGGAGGGCTGAGAGAGGAAGAGAGTGCTGAAGGAGGACTGAGACGGAGAAAGAGAGTGCTCAGGGCGGGCTGAGAGAGAAACGGAGAAAGGGAGTGCTCAGGGAGGGCTGAGAGGGAGACGGAGAAAGAGCACTCAGGGAGGGCTGAGAGAGAGGCAGAGAAAGAGAGTGCTCATTGGAGGAATGAGAGAGATGGAGAAAGAGAGTGCCCAGGGAGGGCTGAGAGTGAGAAATGGAGAAAGAGCACTCAGGGAGGGCTGACAGAGAAAGAGAGTGCACAGGGAGGGACAAGAGAGAGGAGGAAAAAGAGAGTGCTCAGTGGGGCTTAGAGAGAAAGATGGAGAAAGAGTGCTCAGGGAGGGCTGAGAAAGAGACAAAGAGAGGGCTGAGAGAGAGGGGGACGGAGAAAGAGAGCCATCGGAGGGCTGAGAGAGGAAGAGATGGAGACAGAGTGATTAGGGAGAGCTGAGAGAAAGAGAGTGCTCAGGGAGGGCTTAGAAAGTGCAAATGGAGAAAGAGACAGAAAGAGGACAATCAGAGGGCTGAGATAGACAGAGAAAGAGAGCACTCAGGGAGGACTGAGAGAGAGGCAGAGAAAGAGAGTGCTCATGGGAGGAATGAGAGAGAGAGATGGAGAAAGAGAGTGCTCAGGGAGGGCTGAGAGTGAGAAACAGAGAAAGAGAGAGACAGACAAAGAGCACTCAGGGAGGGCTGACAGAGAAAGAGAGTGGTCAGGGAGGGCTGAGAGAGGAAGAGAGTGCTGAAGGAGGACTGAGACGGAGAAACAGAGTGCTCAGGGCGGGCTGAGAGAGAAACGGAGAAAGGGAGTGCTCAGGGAGGGCTGAGAGGGAGACGGAGAAAGAGCACTCAGGGAGGGCTGAGAGAGAGGCAGAGAAAGAGAGTGCTCATGGGAGGAATGAGAGAGATGGAGAAAGAGTGCTCAGGGAGGGCTGAGAGTGAGAAACGGAGAAAGAGAGAGATAGACAAAGAGCTCTCAGGGAGGGCTGACAGAGAAAGAGAGTGCTCAGGGAGGGCTGAGAGAAAGAGAGTGCTGAAGGAGGACTGAGAGAAAGAGTGTTCAGAGAGCGCTGAGAGACGGAGAAAGAGAGTGCACAGGGAGGGTTGAGAGAGACGGAGAAAGAGAGTGCACAGAGAGGGCTGATAGAGAGATGGAGAAATAGAGTGCTTAGGAAGGGGCTGATAAAGACAGAGAAAGATAGCACTCAGGGAGGGCTGAGAGAGAAAGAGAGTGTTCCAGGAGGGCTGAGAGAGAAATGGAGAAAGATAGCACTCAGGGAGGGGTGAGAGAGAAAGAGAGCTCCTAGGGAGGGCTGAGAGAGACAGAGAAAGATAGCACTTAAGGAGGGCCGAGAAGAGAAAGAGAGCTCCTAGTGAGGGCTAAGAGAGACAGAGATTGAGTGCTTAGGAAGAGAGAGAAGGAGAAAGAGTGCTCAGGGAGGGCTGAGAGAGAGACAAATAGAAAGAGCTCTCAGGGAGGGATGAGAGAGTGAGAAACTGAGAGAGAGAGAGAGAGAGAGAGGCAGAAAAAGAGTGCTCTGGGGGGCTGAGAGAGAAAGAGAGCTCCTAGTGGGGGCTAAGAGAGACAGAGATTGAGTGCTTAGGAAGAGAGAGAAGGAGAAAGAGTGCTCAGGGGGGCTGAGAGAGAGACAAATAGAAAGAACTCTCAGGGAGGGATGAGAGTGAGAAACAGAGAGAGAGAGGAAGAAAAAGAGTGCTCTGGGGGGGCTGAGAGAGAAAGAGGCCATTCAGGGATGGCTAAGAGAGAAAGAGAGTGCTCTGGCAGAGAAAGAAAGACGGAGAAAGAGAGAGCACAGGGAGGGCTGAAAGTGAGGGATGGAGAAAGAGAGAAAGCTCAGGGAGGTCTGAGAGAGACAGAAAGAGCACTTAGGGAGAGCTGAGAGAGAAAGAGAGTGCTCAGTGAGGGCTGAGAGAGAAAGAGGGAGTGCTCAGGGAGGGCTGAGAGAGAGACGGAGAAAGAGAAAGCTCAGAGCGGGCTGAGAGAGATGGAGAAATAGAGTGCTCAGGAAGGGGCTGATAAAGACAGAGAAATATAGCACTCAAGGAGGGCCGAGAAGAGAAAGAGAGCTCCTAGTGAGGGATAAGAGAGACAGAGATTGAGTGCTTAGGAAGAGAGAGGAGAAAGAGTGCTCAGGGAGGGCTGAGAGAGAGAGACAAATAGAAAGAGCTCTCAGGGAGGGATGAGAGAGTGAGAAACTGAGAGAGAGAGAGACAGAAAAAGAGTGCTCTGGGGGGCTGAGAGAGAAAGAAGCCACTCAGGGATGGCTAAGAGAGAAAGAGAGTGCTCTTGGAGAGAAAAAAAAGACAGAGAAAGAGAGAGCACAGGGAGGGCTGAAAGCGAGGGACGGAGAAAGAGAGAAAGCTCAGGGAGGTCTGAGAGAGAAAGAGAGAGTGCTCAGGGAGGGCTGAGAGAGAAATAGAGTGCACAGGGACTGTTGAGAGAGACGGAGAAAGAGAGTGCACAGAGAGGGCTGAGAGAGAGATGGAGAAATAGAGTGCTCAGGAAGGGGCGATAAAGACAGAGAAAGATAGAACTCATGGAGGGCTGAGAGAGAAAGAGAGAGTTCCAGGAGGGCTGAGAGAGAAATGGAGAAAGATAGCACTCAAGAAGGGCTGAGAAGAGAAAGAGAGCTCCTAGGGAATGCTGAGAGAGACAGAGAAAGATAGCACTCAAGGAGGGCCGAGAAGAGAAAGAGAGCTCCTAGTGAGGGCTAAGAGAGACAGAGATTGAGTGCTTAGGAAGAGAGAGAAGGAGAAAGAGTGCTCAGGGAGGGCTGAGAGAGAGACAAATAGAAAGAGCTCTCAGGGAGGGATGAGAGAGTGAGAAACTGAGAGAGCGAGAGAGAGAGGCAGAAAAAGAGTGCTCTGGGGGGCGGAGTGAGAAAGAGCACTCAGGGATGGCTGAGAGAGACAGAAAGAGAGAGCTCAGGAAAGGCTGAGAGAGAGAGATGGAGAAAGAGTGCTCAGGGAGGACTGGGAGAGAGCCAGAGAAAGAGAGCGCTCAGAGAGGGCTGAGAGAGAAACAGAAAGAGAGCGCTGAGGGAGGGCTGAGAGAGAGATGGAGAAAGAGAGAAAGACAGTGATAGAGAGCGCTCAGAGAGGGCTGAGAGAGGAAGAGACAGAAAAAGAGTGAGCTCAGGGAAGGCTGCGAGTGAGTGTGAAAGAGACGGAGCTCACGTAGGGCTAAGAGAAAAAGAGGGCGCTCAGGGAGGGCTAAGAAAGAGATAGAAAGAGAGCGCTCAGGGATGGATGAGAGAGAGAGACAGAGAGAGAGTGCTCAGGGAGGGCTGAGAGACAGAGAAAGAGAGTGCTCAAGGAGGGATGTGAGAGACAGAAAGAGAATGATTAGGGAGGACTGAGAGAGACGGAGAAAGAGTGCTCTGTGAGGGCTGAGACAGATGGAGAAAGAGTGCACTCAGGGGGGAATGAGAGAGGCGGAAAAATAGAGTGCTCAGGGATGGCTGAGAGAGAAAGAGAGAGCTTAGGGAGGGGTGAGAGAGAGACAGAGAAAGAGCACTCCATGAGGGCTGAGAGAGAGATGGAGAAAGAGAGCATTAAGGTAGGGCTGAGAGACACACAATAAGAGAGAGCTCAGGGAGGGCTGAGAGACAGAGAAAGAGAGTGCTCAAGGAGGGATGTGAGAGACAGAAAGAGAATGATTAGGGAGGGCTGAGAGAGACGGAGAAAGAGTGCACTCAGGGAGGAATGAGAGAGGCGGAAAAATAGAGTGCTCAGGGATGGCTGAGAAAGAAAGAGAGAGCTCAGGGAAGGCTGAGAAAGAAATAGAGAGCTCAGGGAAGGCTGAGAAGGAGAAAGAGAAAACACAGGGAGGGCTGAGAAAGAGATGGAGAAAGAGAGCACAAAGAGAGGGCTGAGAGAGAGACAGAAAGAGAGCGCTGAGAGAGAGATAGAGAAAGAGAAAAAGACAGTGAAAGAGAGCACTCAGGGAGGGCTGAGAGAGGAAGAGACTGAAAAAGAGAGAGCTCAGGGACGGCTGAGAGAGAAGGAGAAAGAGAGAAAGCATATGGAGGGCTAAGAGAGAACAAGAGTGCTCATGGAGGGCTGAGAGAGTCAGAGAAAGAGAACGCTCTGGGAGGGCTAAGAAAGAGAGCGCTCAGGGATGGATGAGAGAGAGACAGAGAAAGAGAGCCCTCATGGAGGGCTGGGATAGAGACCGAGAAAGAGCGCTCAGAGAGGGCTGAGAGAGAGACAGTAAAAGAGCGCTCAGGAATGGATGCGAGAGAGGTGGAAAAAGAGAGTGCTCAGGGAGGGATGAGAGAGAAGGAGAAAGAGAGAAAGCCCAGGGAGGGCTAAGAGAGAAAGAGGGTGCTCAGGAAGGGCAGAGAGAGAGACGGAGAAAGAGAACGTTAAGGGAGGGCTGGGAGAGAGACAGAAAGAGAGCGCTCAGGGAGGGCTGGGAGAGACAGAAAGAGAGCTCCAAGGGAGGACTGAGAGAGGAAGAGACAGAAAAAGAGAGAGCTCAGGGAAGGTTGAGAGAGAGAGAGAGAGAAGGAGATAGAGAGAAAGCTCAGGAAGGGCTAAGAGAGTGCTCAGGGAGGGCTGAGAGAGAGACAGAGAAAGAGAGCGCTCATGGAGGGCTGAGAGAGAGCTCTCAGGGAGGGTTGGGAGAGAGACAGAAAGAGAGCGCTCAGGGATGGCTGAGAGAGAGATGGAGAAATAGAGAAAGACAGAGAGAGCTCTCAGCTAGGACTGAGAGAGGAAGAGACAGAAAAAGAGAGAGCTCAGGGATGGCCGAAAGGGAGAGAAAGCTCAGGGAGGGTCTGTGAGAGAGACACAGAGAAAGAGAGCGCTCAGGGACGCTTAGAGAGATGGAGAAAGAGAGCACTCAGGGAGGGCTGAGAGAGAGAGAAGAGGGCTGAGAGAGAGCGAGGGAGAAAGAGAACTCAAGGTGGGCTGAGAGGAAGAGAGAAAAAGAGAGAGCGCAGGGAAGGTTGAGAGAAAGAGATGGAGATAGGGAGAAAGCTCAGGGAGGGCTAAGAGAGAAAGCGAGCGAACAGGGAGGGTTTAGAGAGAGATGAGAACGAGAACTGAGAGAGGCTGAGAGAGAGACGGAGACAGAGAATGCTCGGAGAGCTGGGAGAGAGACGGAGAAAGAGAGAACTCAGGGAGGGCTGAGAGACGAAGAGACAGAAAAAGAGAGAGCTCAGAGAAGGTTGAGAGAGAGAGAGAGAGAGAGAAGGAGAAAGAGAGAAAGTTCAGGGAGGGCTAAGAGAGAAAGAGAGCGCTCAGGGAGGGCTGAGAGAGAGACAGAGAAAGAGCGCTCAGGGAGGGCAGGGAGAGAGACAGAGAAAGAGAGCGCTCAGGGAGGGCTGAGAGAGAGACAGAGAAAGAGCGCTCAGGGAGGGCAGGGAGAGAGACAGAGAAATAGAGCGCTCAGGGAGGGCTGAGAGAGAGACAGAGAAGGAGCGCTCAGGGAGGGCAGGGAGAGAGACAGAGAAAGAGAGCGCTCAGGGAGGGCTGAGAGATAGACAGAGAAAGAAAGCGCTCAGGGAGGGCTGAGAAAGAGACAAAGAAAGAGCGCTCAGGGAGAGCAGGGAGAGAGACAGAGAAAGAGAGCGCTCAGGGAGGGCTGAGAGATGTAGAAATAGAGAAAGAGCGTGCTCAGGGAGTGCTGAGAGAGGAAGAGACAAAAAAAGAGAGAGCTCAGATAAGGTTGAGAGAGAGAGAAGGAGAAAGAGAGAAAGTTCAGGGTGGGCTAAGAGAGAAAGAGAGCGCTCAGGGAGGGCAGAGAGAGAGATGGATAAATAGAGAAAGAGAGTGCTCAGGGGGGGCTTAGAGAGGAAGAGACAAAAAAAGAGAGAGCTCAGAGAAGGTTGAGAGAGAGAGAGAGAGAGAAAGAGAGAAAGTTCAGGGAGGGCTAAGAGAGAAAGAGAGCGCTCAGGGAGGGCTGAGAGAGACACAGAAATAGAGCGCTCAGGGAGGGCTGAGAGAGAGACAGAGAAAGAGCGCTCAGGGAGGGCAAGGAGAGAGACAGAGAAAGAGAGCGCTCAGGGAGGGCTGAGAGAGAGACAAAGAAAGAGAGCGCTCAGGGAGGGCTGAGAGAGAGACAAAGAAAGAGCGCTCAGGGAGGGCAGGGAGAGAGACAGAGAAAGAGAGCGCTCAGGGAGGGCTGAGAGAGAGATGTAGAAATAGAGAAAGAGCGTGCTCAGGGAGTGCTGAGAGAGGAAGAGACAAAAAAAGAGAGAGCTCAGATAAGGTTGAAAGAGAGAGAAGGAGAAAGAGAGAAAGTTCAGGGAGGGCTAAGAGAGAAAAAGAGCGCTCAGGGAGGGCTGAGAGAGAGATGGATAAATAGAGAAAGAGAGCGCTCAGGGAGTGCTGAGAGAGGAAGAGACAAAAAAAGAGAGAGCTCAGAGAAGGTTGAGAGAGAGAGAGAGAGAAAGAGAGGAAGTTCAGGGAGGGCTAAGAGAGAAAGAGAGCGCTCAGGGAGGGCGGAGAGAGACACAGAAATAGAGCGCTCAAGGAGGGCTGAGAGAGAGACAGAAAAAGAGCGCCCAGGGAGGGCAGTGAGAGAGAGAGAGAGCGCTGAGAGAGAGAGAGAGAGAGTGAGAGAGCGCGCGCGCTCAGGGTGAGCTGAGCAAGAGAGAGAAAGAGAGAAGTCGACAGAACCAAGGAGGGCTAAGAGAGAAAGAGAGCACTCAGGGAGGACTGAGAGAGAGAGAGAGAGACCGAGAGAGAGTGCTCAGGGAGGGCTGAGAGAGGAAGAGACAGAGAAAGAGAGAAGGAGAGAAAGCTCAGGGAGGGTTAAGAGAGAAAGAGAGCGCTCAGGGAGGGCTGAGAGAGAGAGATGGAGAAAGAGAGTGCTCAGAGTGGACTGAGAGAGAGATTGCTCAGGGAGGGCTGAAAGACTGAAAAAGAGAGCTCAGGGAGTGATAAGAGAGAAAGTGAGAGTGCTAAGGTAGGGCTTGAGTGAGAGAGACAGAGAAAGAGAGAAAGCTCAGGGAGGGCTGAGAGAGAAAGAGAGCGCTCATTGAGGGCTGAGAGAGCACTCAGGGAGGGCTGAGAGAGAGAGGCGGAGAAAGAGAGTGCTCAGCGTTGAGTAACACGGAGAAAGAGAGTGCTCAGGAAAGGCTGAGAAGAGAAAGAGGGCTCCTAGGGAGGACTGAGATAGACGGAGAAAGAGAGTGCTCAGGGAATGCCGAGACAGATAGGGAAAAATAGATCATTCAGGGAGGGCTAAGAGAGAGACAGAGAAAGAGAGTTCACATGGAGGGCTGAGAGAAAAGAGAGCTCCTATGGAGGGCTGAGAGAGAGACAGGGAAAGAGAGTGCTCAGGGAGGGCTGGGAGAGAGACAGAAAAAGAGAACATTCAGGGAGGGCTAAGAGAGAGACAGAGAAATAGCTCTCAGCGAGGGCTGAGAGAGAGGAGCGGAGAAAGAGAATGCTCAGGGAGGGATGAGAGAGAGAGAGGCAGAAAAAAAAGTGCTCAGGGGAGCTGAGAGAAATAGAGCACTCAGGGAAGGCTGAGAGAGAAAGAGTGGGCTCAGGGAGGGCTGAGAGAGAGAACGAGAATAAGAGAGGGCTCAGGGAGGGCTGAGAGAAAGCGAGAAAAAGAGAGAGCTCAGGGAGGGCTGAGAGAGAGAGACCTAGAAAGAGAGAAAGCTAAGAGAGGGCTGAGAGAGAGAGACAGAGAAAGAGAGAGCTCAGGGAGGGCTGAGAGAGAGACGGAGAAAGAGAGAGACAGAGAAAGAGAACGCTCAGGGAGGGCTGAGAGACAGAGACGGAGAAAGAGAGAGACAGAGAAAGAGAACGCTCAGGGAGGGCTGAGAGAGAGAGAGAGATGGAGAAAGAGAGAGCTCAGAGAGGTCATAGAGAGAATGAGAGAGGACAGCCTCCCCACTCACACTCAGCCCCCCCACTCACACTCAGCCCCAGCCTCCCCACTCACATTTGTTCCGTGCTAACCTCCACTTACACACACTCACTCAGCCCCAGGCTCCACTCTCACACTCGCTCAGTGCCAACCTCCACTCACACACATCAGTCCCAGCCTCCCCTCTCACACTTGCTCAGTGCCAACCTCCACTCACACACTCACTTAACCCCAGCCTCCCCTCTCACACTCGCTCAGTGCAACCTCCACTCACACATGCTCGGTTCCAGCCTCCACATACACTCAGTTCCAGCCTCCCCTCTCACATTCACTCAGTACAACCCCCTCTCTCTCACACACCCAGCCCCAGCCTCCCTCCTCACACTCACTCAGTGCCAACCTCCACTCACACACTTAGTCCTAAACTCCCCTCTCACACTTGCTCCGTGCCAACATCCACTCACACACTCACTCAGCCCCAGCCTCCCCTCATATACTCACTCAGTGACAACCTCCACTCACACACATCAGTCCCAGCCTCCCCTCTCATACTTGCTGAGTGCCAAGCTCCACTCACACATGCTTGGTTTCAGCCTCCCCTCTTACACTCACTCAGTGCCAACCTCCTCTTACGCTCACTCAGTGCCTACCTGCTCTCACACACACTCAGTTCCAGCCTCCCCTCTCACACTTGCTCAGTGCCAACCTCCACTCACACACATCAGTCCCAGCCTCCCCTCTCACACTCGCTGAGTGCCAAGCTCCACTCACACATACTTGGTTTCAGCCTCCACTCTTACACTCACTCAGTGCCAACCTCCTCTCACGCTCACTCAGTGCCTACCTGCACTCACACACACTCAGTTCCAGCCTCCCCTATCACACTTGCTCAGTGCCAACCTCCACTCACACATGCTCAATTCCAACCTCCCTTCTCACACTTACTCAGTGCCAACCTCAGCCTCCACTCACACATACTCAGCCCCAGCCTTCCCTCACGCACTCGCTCAGTGCCAACCTCCACTTAAACACACTCAATGCCAACCACCACTCGTACACACTAGGCCCCAGCCTCCCCTCTCACAATCACTCGGTGCCAACCTCCACTCACACACACTCAGCCCCAGCCCCCCTCTCATACAGTCAAACTTGGCCTCCACTCTACACACCCAGTGCCAGCCTCTCCTTGCTCACAAACTCAGTCCCAGGCTGTGCTCACACTCACTCAGTAACAGCCTCCCCTCTCACACACTCATTGTCAGCTTCCCCTATAATACATACTCAGTACCAGCCTCTCCTCTCACACACACAGTCCCAGCTTCCATTTTAACACTAACCTCCATTCCTACACACTCAGTGCCAGCCTCCACTCACACACACTCTATTCCAGCCTCCCATCTCAATCTCACTCAGTGCCAATTTCCCATTTTTCACACACTCAATCCCATCCTCCCCTCTCACACTCACTCAGTGCCAACCTCCACTCACACATGCTCAGTTCTTGGCTCCCCTCCCACACTCAGTGCCAACCTCCACTCACACACACTCAGTGCCAGCCTCCACTCACACACACTCTATTCCAGCCTCCCCTCTCAAACTCACTCAGTGCCAATTTCCCATTTTTCACACACTCAATCCCACCCTCCCCTCTCACACTCACTCAGTGCCAACCTCCACTCACACATGCTCAGTTCCAGCCTCCCCTCCCACACTCAGTGCCAACCTCCACTCACACACACTCAGCCCCAGCCGCCCTCTCATACACTCAAACTTGGCCTCCCCTCTACACACTTAGTGCCAGCCAGCCTCACCTCTTACACTCAGTACTAGCCTCCACTCACACATACTAGGCCCCAGCCTCCCCTCTCTCACACCCAGTGCCAGCCTCTCCTCTCTCACAAACTCATTTTCAGCCTGTGCACACACTCACTGGGTCCAAGTCTCCCCTCTCGCACACTCAGTCCCAGCCTCTCTTTTACTTACACACTCAGTACCAGCCTCCACTCCAGTGCCTCCTCCCCCTCACGCGCACGCACCTTTTCCCCATATCCCTGCACTCACCGTCAGTGGCACCGTGCACACCATGAAGATGCCCGTCATGAGTGCCAGCAGTATGAGATGCTCCATCTCCTCCTCTCCGCCCCCGAGCAGCCAGCCCCTAGCCCCGCTCCTGCGGAGCGATCCTCTCCGAGCCCTTTGCCCCCTTCTCATCCGACAGAGGCTGGCAGTCACTAAGGCGTTACAGATCAGAATGGCCAAAATCAGGAGGCCGGTGAGGCTGGCGTAGAGTAGCGAGAAGGCCAAGGCTGAGGGCGACCCCGACCCTCCAATGGGCACCACCATCCGAATAAAGCACCAGGTGCCCGGGCAGAATTGTTTGTGTTCTCCAACGCCCACCAAGGGCAGAGCGCAGAGCATGGCACCCAACAGGTAACAAGATGGCAGGGCGGCACGGGCAATACGAGGGCCACCTCCATACTTGGCATAGGCGTAGGGCAAACTGAGCGCCAGGCACCGCTCGAGCGCCATGCAGAATAAGATCATCATGGAGGTCAAGTTGAAGAAAGTCATGGCAAAGGCAAAGAGGTGGCAGAGCCATTGGGAACCCAACTCCAACAGGGATGCCCGGCGGGCATAGGACACGAAGACCACGGGACTAAGCACGCAGGTGCCCAGTAGGTCCGTCACGGCCAGGCCCGTCACCAGGATACAAAATGGAGAGGCGCGTGCTCTCCTCTCCCGACGATGCACTCCCAAGACCCCAAGAGCCAGGAGGTTGCCCACCACACCCGCCGCAAACATCAGGGTGGAAATGGCTGGGTTACCATCCGCCTGGACATGCGTGGAATTCTCACAGAACACGGGCATGATGGGGGTTACAAAGTGTCCACTCCACTCTCTGACTGTCTCTCCCTTACAACCTGTCACTTTATCTCTCTCATTCTCTCCCTTCTTTTCTCTCACTCTCTCCTGTTTCTGCCAATCTGTCTCTCTCTCTCTCCCCTATTCTCTCTCTCTCTGTCTCACTTTCTCCCAATCTTGTTCTTCCTCTCCACCCCTCTCATCTCTCCTCTCTCTCCTTTCTTTTCTGCTGACTCCTTCTGCTCTCTTCCTCTTTTTTCACGTGTCTGTCTTTCTACTCTCTAGCTCTGAATCTTACACTCACGTCTCGCCCCTTCCTCCTCTGTCACTCTCCTCTCTTTGACTTTTTACCACACTCTCCTTTATTCACCTCCTTATTTTGATCACTTCTTTCCCTGTTTCTCTATCTTTCACTCTCCCACCTTACTCCAGCACTCTCATTCGCTCCTCCTTATCATTCTCCTTCCCTTTTTCACTCCCACTTTCTCACTCCTCTATTACTGTCTCCCCATTCTCTCGATCTCTCTTCCTCTTATTCACTCTTTAATTCTTTCTTTCTCTCTCTCGCTCGCACCCTCCTTCTCCTCTCTTACACTTGACTCTTGTTTCTCTCCCTCTATCTCTTAATCACTCCCTCTCTATATCTCTCTCCGTCTTTCCTTCTCTCACACTCCCTCTACCTCTCTGGCTCTCCCTCATCTCCTCTCTCCCCTCTCTTTCTATTCCTCTCTCTTCCTCACTCTTTCCTTCTTTCCCTGCCTCTCACAATTTCCCTTTCTGCCTCCCCTCTTCCCCTGTCTCTCACTTTCTCCCTCCCTGTCTCTCAATCCCTCTCTATTTCTCTCTCCACCTCTCACCCTCTCTCTCTCTCTCTCCTGCCTCCCTCTCTCTTTCTCTCTTCCTCTGCCTTTCTCCCTCTCTCTCCTGTCTCTCTCCCTCTCTTTCCTCCCTCTCTCTCTCACCCACTCTCTCTTTCTTTTTCTCTCTCTCACTCACTCTCTCTCCTCCTCTCCTTTCACTTGACTCTGTCCTGTCCTGACTGCGCTCTATCAGTGATCAGACCTCCAGAGAAGTGATAGAGATAGTGGAGGGGGGAGGAGAGCAATGTGGGGGGGGGGGGGGGGGGGGGGGTTGTCTGGCAAACAGAAAGAGGAGAGACCCAGAGCCTGTGAGAGTGCGAGACAATGACTGGATGGCTAAAGTGACAGACGTGTGACATTCTGTGTTTGTGTGTGAAGGAGACCTAATGTGTGTGTATATGTGTATATAAGAGTGTATATTACACAAGGACAGTCTGTATACAATGGCACTCTCAACAGATCCCAGGGATGACGTGAGAGCGTCCTCGAGACGAGGACCAGAGACGGGTGTTTAGAGAGATTTAGACAGCACACACATCATTCGAACTACTGTGTGTGTGTGTGTGCGATTTATGCGAGTGTGTCATATAAATATGTATATACACAAGTGTGCATACAATGTATCATCAACATCCCCCCCTACCCTTCAGAAGTTTGCACCTACAGTGACTTACTCCACCACGGATTACAAAGTTTTAAGTACTCCACTACTCCCACAAAAAAAGATAGAAGTAACTGGCAGCCCACATGAGAGTAAACAGTCACAAGGATATCAGACCTCCAATTTAAGTTAGAAAAACACAATAAATAATATATATAATAAAATAAAGAGGAACTAGACACAGCAGTAACTCTCCACAGTTCCTCTCTCTGCGGCTTCTCTGGTGGCGTTTGCTATTCTCCGTCACCTTCCACTTCATTACACGGAGTTCATCACTTTGACAGGAAAAGTTGATGATCGCTTCACCACCCTCACAGGAAGCCGGATGGGAAACGTTGAAAGTTTCATGGCAACCGATTTATCTGGTCTGTCCGTGAGGATTGAGGATGTCTAATGGATTAACTCTTAACTAGGACCAGACCTAGGAGGCTGTTCTCTGAACAAACTCCTTGACCTTGATAAAGATAAACCTTAGTAGACCCGTCAACTCCTTGTCCTTGATATAAATAATCTAGCCCTATATCAGACCTTAGTAGACCCGTCAACTCCTTGTCCTTGATATAAACAAACTAGCCCTATATCAGACCTTAGTAGACCCGTCAACTCCTTGTCCTTGATATAAATAATCTAGCCCTATATCAGACCTTAGTAGACCCGTCAACTCCTTGTCCTTGATATAAACAAACTAGCCCTATATCAGACCTTAGTAGACCCGTCAACTCCTTGTCCTTGATATAAATAATCTAGCCCTATATCAGACCTTAGTAGACCCGTCAACTCCTTGTCCTTGATATAAATAATCTATCCCTATATCAGACCTTAGTAGACCCGTCAACTCCTTGTCCTTGATATAAACAAACTAGCCCTATATCAGACCTTAGTAGACCCGTCAACTCCTTGTCCTTGATATAAACAAACTAGCCCTATATCAGACCTTAGTAGACCCGTCAACTCCTTGTCCTTGATATAAATAATCTAGCCCTATATCAGACCTTAGTAGACCCGTCAACTCCTTGTCCTTGATATAAATAATCTAGCCCTATATCAGACCTTAGTAGACCCGTCAACTCCTTGTCCTTGATATAAACAAACCATGCAGTTATCACCCAGAACATCTCCAGGTGTTAATCTACAAACTCCATCTATTTTATATGTGATAATTAATTATTGGCACTCTTTTCTCCTCTACTTATCCATCTTTATTCGGTATGTCCTCCTCTACCAATCAACCTCATTCTGTATGTCCTCCTCTACCAAATAACCCCATCCTGTATGTTCTCTGCTAACAATCCAACCTCATTCTACATGTCCTCATCTACAATCAGCCCCATTCTGTATGTCCTTCTCTACCAATTAACCACATTTCATATGTCCTCCTCTAAAAATCCAAACTCATTTTGTATCTCCTCCTCTACTGATCCATAATTATTCTGTATGTCCTCCTCTACTAATCAACCTCATTCTGTATGTCCTCTTCTACCAATCAAACCAATCCTATATATCCTCCTCTAACAATCCAACCCCATTCTGTATGTCATCCTTCACCAATCAACCCCATTCGATATGCCCTCCTCTACTGATCCAACTTTTTCTGTATGTCCTCCTCTACCAATCAACCAAATTCTATATGTCCTCCTCTACTAATCAACCCCATCCTGTATGTCCTCCTCTAACAATCCAATCTCATTCTGTAATTTCTACTCTAACAATCCAACACCATTCTGTATGTCCTCATCTAACAATCCAACACCATTCTGTATGTCCTCATCTAACAATCCAACACCATTCTGTATGTCTTCCTCCACCAATCAACCCCATTCTATATATCCTCCTCTAACAGTCCAACCTCATTCTGTATGTCCTCATCTAACAATCCAACACCATTCTGTATGTCCTCATCTAACAATCCAACACCATTCTGTATGTCCTCATCTAACGATCCAACACCATTCTGTATGTCCTCATCTAACAATCCAACACCATTCTGTATGTCCTCCTCCACCAATCAACCCCATTCTATATATCCTCCTCTAACATTCCAACCTCATTCTGTATGTCCTCATCTAACAATCCAACACCATTCTGTATGTCCTCATCTAACAATCCAACACCATTCTGTATGTCCTCATCTAACGATCCAACCCCATTCTGTATGTCCTCCACCAATCAACCCCATTCTGTATGTCCTCCTCCACCAATCAACCCCATTCTATATATCCTCCTCTAACAGTCCAACCTCATTCTGTATGTCCTCTGCTAACAATTCAACCTTATTCTGTATGTCCTCCTCTACCAATCAACCCCATTCTATGAGCCTTATTCAATCGAGCAATTGTAAGTTACAGTAGTCCGTAATGGAGGCCGTAAGTTAATTTGCTATTCATTTGGCGTTTTTTTGCCAGCCGCAAGCGGTCATACGGGTTACCGGCTTACACCCCATATAAGCCTTAGATCTTTCACGTCAGCAAGAGTTACAATGGCAAATTGCTATTCAATTGCTACAATTCCTCAAGCCTGCAAATGTTTTCACACCCGTAAATGGCAAATGTAGAAAAAAATCCTATGAGTACTAGAGAAGACCCGCAAAGGGGTTAAAGACATATCCGTAGCACTGTAAAAGCAGATAAAAAATCAATACTGTACTGCAAATGACAGGGAAAGCGATGACAGACATTAGAATTAATTGCACAACAGTCTCAAGCTCGCAAATCAGCAATCAAAAATAATTTTATTTTATGTTTCATTTCGGGGTTATATCGATCTCGGCAATCAATGAGTTAATACATATCAGGCCACCCACATGGACTAGAACAGTATCAACATTCATTTTTATTATTTTGTGTTTTGCGGTTTCGCGAGTCTGTTTGCATATCGGACCTCCAAACGCTAATTGATTGACATGTAACCTCCCTCTTAGACTGATGTAATGATGACGTCTCAATTTCTGTTTCGAAATGGGTAGTTACGTCCTTGCTTAATTGATCATGTTCCCGCCCCCGAAATGCGACATACGAGTGCATGGTTTTCGGTTTCGGCTTTTGGCCCGTAACTTGCTGGCTTGTTCAATTGAATAGCACTGGAATTGTAGCAGACTGCGAGCCTGCAGCAGGCCCGCAGACATACGGTCGCTATACCGCGAGATGCGGCCTTTAAATTGAATGAAGCTCTTTATGTCATCCCCATTCTATATGTCTTCCTCTAACAATCCAACCTTGTTCTGTATTTCCTCTAACAATTCAATACTGCATGTTCTCCTTTCATGCTTCCCAATGTATTACATCTCCTCTAGAAATTGAATTATGTTTATACATATCCTACATTACAAGAGAACTCGCCCAAAATATCTCCCCATTCTAAACTTATTCACACCAAGGTTTCCTTCAAAAAATGTTCAACCAATCAAAATACTCCCAGCACAGGATACTAAATAATCTAGCCCTATATTATGTTAAGTTCTCCAATAGAAATGATAGTATCAATCTAATTGAGTGGTGGGTTGTGATGAGATCATGGACATTACTAAAGACGATTCCACACTCACCTAACAAAGTCACTACATTGTGATAAAACGTACATTGTGTTGACCATGGGTAACTTTGGGCCTTGAAGGCTTGAAATGATGTACCCGATCTCAGAAGCAGAGCTCCAGGGATGTCCTGAGTAGGTGTCTTGACCTTAACATGTATCTAAATCTATTTATGAAATAATTTGAGCTCAAAAAGTAAAAAACTGGATCTTATGGATGTTCATGATATATATATATATATAGTACATTTGTGTTCACATTTGAATGTCGAAAACAAGCAAAAAAACTCGCTTCATGCTCAGAATTCCGAGAAATACAGTTATTACACTGCACTCTGGGAAGCAGAGCAGGGACATGCAAGTGCTTCGTTCTTCTATCCATAACCATTTTAAACATGGCTTCCTTTAAGCTTATGCCTGCTGCATTGCTGTATGTCAGTTTTTATATATATATATATATACCATATATATATATATACTGTATATATATATATATATATATATATATATATATATATATGAAATATATATATTTTCTTTATTTATTCATATATAACCCGCAACTTGATACACCTGTGTATTAATACACCTCTCTTTGTATTATATTTTTATACTCCCCGGTAAGTGTACTTCTCACTCCTGGTCTCCGGGTCTTATCTCTTGATACAAACACACACACCCTAATTCACACCCACACCTCAGATATACACACAGATACAGGGTTGTGGTGACTATTGAGACACGTCACCCTCAGGGTGTGCTACACAACCACAGAACATACTTAGAAGGGGCACGAGAAAATGCTAAATATTATGTACACACAACGGATTGATGAACTATGAGTAAGTTATATGGGGACACAACAAATGTAAGTATTCACTAGAAACCAAACACAACTAAATTGGTACAAAATTTAAACGCACCCACATAGTCAAAAATTAGGTTAAATTGATAGAGGAGGACACACATAGTGGGTTGGATTGGTAGAGGAGGACATACTGAATGAGGTTAAATTCTTAAATTGTTACAGGAGGACATACAGAATGAGGATGGATTGGTAGAGAAGGACATACAGAATGAGGATGGATTGGTAGAGAAGGACATACAGAATGAGGATGGATTGGTAGAGAAGGACATACAGAATGAGGATGGATTGGTAGAGAAGGACATACAGAATGAGGATGGTTGGTAGAGGAGGACATACAGAATGAGGGTGATTGGTAGAGGAGGACATACAGAATGAGGGTGATTGGTAGAGGAGGTCACGTAGAATGGTATTAGATTGTACAGGAACATACATAGACTGAGGTTGGATTGGTAGAGAAGGACATACATAATGAGGGTGATTGGTAGAGAAGGACATACAGAATGAGGATGGATTGGTAGAGGAGGACATACAGAATGAGGATGGATTGGTAGAGGAGGACATACAGAATGAGGGTGATTGGTAGAGGAGGTCATGTAGAATGGTATTAGATTGTACAGGAACATATATAGACTGAGGTTGGATTGGTAGAGAAGGACATACAGACTGAGGTTGGATTGGTAGAGAAGGACATACAGAATGAGGATGGATTGGTAGAGAAGGTCATGTAGAATGGTATTAGATTGTACAGGGACATATATAGACTGAGGTTGAATTAGTAGAGAAGGACATACAGACTGAGGTTGGATTGGTAGAGAAGGACATACAGAATGAGGATGGATTGGTAGAGAAGGTCATGTAGAATGGTATTAGATTGTACAGGGACATATATAGACTGAGGTTGAATTAGTAGAGAAGGACATACAGACTGAGGTTGGATTGGTAGAGAAGGACATACAGAATGAGGATGGATTGGTAGAGGAGGTCATGTAGAATGGTATTAGATTGTACAGGGACATATATAGACTGAGGTTGAATTGGTAGAGAAGGACATACAGACTGAGGTTGGATTGGTAGAGAAGGACATACAGAATGAGGATGGATTGGTAGAGGAGGTCATGTAGAATGGTATTAGATTGTACAGGGACATATATAGACTGAGGTTGGATTGGTAGAGAAGGACATACAGAATGAGGATGGATTGGTAGAGGGGGTCACGTAGAATGGTATTAGATTGTACAGGGACATATATAGACTGAGGTTGGATTGGTAGAGAAGGACATACAGAATGAGGATGGATTGGTAGAGGAGGTCATGTAGAATGGTATTAGATTGTACAGGGACATATATAGACTGAGGTTGGATTGGTAGAGAAGGACATACAGAATGAGGATGATTGGTAGAGGAGGACATATAGAATAAGGTTGGTTTAGTAGAGGAGGCCATGGATTAGTAGAGAAGGTCACGTTAAATATGTTCCTTGATCTGGAATAGGTAATTATACACAGATATAAACCCTCATTCACTGGAGGAAAAAGTGACATCAAAGCACTAATGTTATTGTGATCTGTTTCTTATGGCTAAAGCGTGATATACATATTAGCTTAAAACGTAACTTTTATTAATCCTAAAATAAGTAACAGCAAAATGTAAAAAAACGACGATTAAAATTATATATACCGATATTGTCTAGAGTCGGCAGTTCTGGTGTATCCAAAGTTGGACCTTATTATTATCTTCTGGTCACGGAGGTAGCGCTGAGTGTCTACAGACTCTTTTTACATATGTTTTTTGTTTAACAGACCTAAACTCTAAGTCTGTTATAGTACCTTGTCTTGATACTTTAGTACATGTAATCGACCATGCGGTACTTAGGCTTCAATGGGAGCCGAAGCCGCTCATTGCACTGCTCGCCTCGCGAAGTGAGCAATTGAGGCATGCAGGACTCAAAGCAAGGCGAGTAACTCTAAACACACGAAAAACAAACAAAATAATTTAACAAAAATAATAACATACTCACACACAGCACAGGGGGAGAGCGAGGAAGCCTGGGAGTGAGGTTGCAAGTGAATTTTAGCCATATTTGGGGTTTTTCGTCAATACAAAATCCGCTAAGCAAGGGAAAAAAATGGTGGACGAAAAATGTAAAAATTATGAAACTGGATGAAAATTAGGCTGAGCAAAGCCAGGCATGCGGGTCTTAGAAAATACACAACGGCAAAGACAGTAACACTTACACCAACAACAACAAGGACACGGGACTTTGAAAATAAAACCAATGGCAGTCAGCGCGCTCCACGCAAACATTCAGCACACACACAGAGGAGAAAGACACAGGGAGGGGACAGGGGGGAGATGGTGGAAAGAGACACATGGCATTCCCAAGCACAAAACTTGCAGGTTACCGAAGCAATGAGCGGCCCGTACAGTAGGCGGGGCTCACAATGAGCACCACGACCAGGAGAGGCTTGCAATGAGCACCGAAGGTACTCATTGAGAGCCCAGCTATGAGTGCCGAAGGTGATCAGTGCAACGCAGGAAAGTTGAAGTACACAGGTGGTGGGAGAGGCTCGCGATGAGCGCCAAAGGTGCTCAGAGGAGCAAAAACCTTGCATTGTGTGGCAAACAGCATTGCCAGCCTTACAATTTTAATCCCGTCATTTTTGCCGGGCAGTTTCCTAGTTATTTATCTAGTCATTAGTTCAAATTAAATTACCGTATTTGGGCAGATTTCCTACCTTATATTCAGAGTTTCATTCACTCTGTTTTCCTGTAAGTGTGGGTGAGCACAGGTCTAATTTTTAATATTCTAATATTCTTATAGCTGTATGCCCTATTCTTTGTTTGGGACTGTCCTTGGAGGACCCGCTATTTATCCTCCAATGACTGCCTCAGTCTGTAGACACTTCTTGCCTACACTTCTCTATGTGCTCTGCGAGGAAAACTGCCTAATATGCGGCTCCTGCCGCCGAGTTCCCGAACATGCCGACTAGTAACGTCATACAGAGGCGCCACCTACTGCCTCTCATGTCACCTAATATGCGGCTCCTGCTGCCAAGTTCCCCCTTCTACTTTCCGACCGCAAATGCGGACCCTCGCAAAGCGAGGGGCCGCATTTGAGGAGGTGGAGGCTCTACGGCGCCTCACAATCGGTTACAAACTACCACACAATCTGGACTTGGAAAAAAAAGCATAAACATGCAATGACTAACGCCGGACTTACACAAAAAAATATGAGCCGCGGGACTTAGAGAAAATCCATTACGGATTCGCAAAAATACGACCTTAACGGGCAACCCGCGCACAGCGGCAAACATTAAAAAACACAAAAATAAAATAAAAACCTTACCCACAACAAGGGGGGACATCCAGCACCTCTGCAACACTGCTTACACCTCGAATTCTGGCAAATTTACAAAGTTTACACACTCGCAAATCCCCTAAGCGAGAGCACACAACAGCTTCCTGCATGTATTACCGAATATACTGGAGTATAAGCCGACCCGAGTATAAGACGAGGCACCTATTTTACCAAAAAATACTGGGAAAAATGAGTGACTCGAGTATAAGCCGAGGGTGGTAAATGTGCTGCCCCCTGTGTCCCTCTTGTGCCTTCTGTGTCCCCCTCTTGTGTGCCCTTTTCTTGTGTCCCCCCTCTCTCTCCCCTGTGTCCCTTCTCCCCTCTCCCTCCCATGTGTCTCTAAAAACATGTATATCATGCTTCAGCCATAAGAAACAGATCACAATAACATTAGTGCTTTGATGTCACTTTTTCCTCCAGTGTATGAGGGTTTATATCTGTGTATAATTACATATTTCAGATCAATGAACATATTTATAGTGACAAAAGGCTTTTCTAACTAGTCATGAGAGGTGTACTTTTTATTTTTGAAGGTATTATATCGCTCTTTACACTACTAGTTAGTTTGGGGGTTTAAAGTCGAGTTGGGAGAAGGTACCAGTACTTAGGAATACATACCTATTACGCATGACATTCTAACCGAGCTTGCCTTTCTCATATACCCTGATACTAATTCTTTAATTTAATATTTATGATTGGTAGAGGAGGACATATACAGTGCCTTGCAAAAGTATTCAGCCCCTTGACTTTTTACCTATTTTGTTACATTACAGCCTTAAGTTCTGAATTTTATGTGATGGATCAGAACCCAATAGTCTAAGGTGGTGAAGTAAAATGAGAAAAATATATACATAAAACTATTTTTTAGAAATAGAAAACAGAAAATTGGCATGTGTGTATGTATTCACCCCCTTTGTTATGAAGCCCATAAAAAGCTCTGGTGCAACCAAATACCTTCAGAAGTCACATAATTAGTAAAATGATGCCCATCGGTGTGCAATCTAAGTGTCATATGATCTGTCATTACATATACACACCTTTTTTGAAAAGCCCCAGAGGCTTCAACACCTAAGCAAGAGGCACCACTAACCAAACACTGCCATGAAGACCAAGGAACTCTCCAAACAAGTAAGGGAAAATGTTGTTGAGAAGTACAAGTCAGGATTAGGTTATAAAAAAATATCCAAATCTTTGATAATCCCAAGGAGCACCATCAATTTTATCATAACCAAATGTAAAGAACATGGCACAACAGCAAACCTGCCCGCCCACCAAAACTCACGGACCGGGTAAGGAGGGCATTAATCAGAGAGGCAGCACAGAGACCTAAGGTAACCCTGGAGGAGCTGCAGAGTTCCACAGCAGAGACTGGAGTATCTGTACATAGGACGACAATAACCCGTACGCTCCATAGAGTTGGGCTTCATGGGAGAGTGGCCAGAAGAAAGCCATTACTTTAAGCAAAAAAACAAAATGGCATCAAAGAAAACGCTATGTCTGGCGCAAACTCAACACATCACATCACCCAAAGAACACCATCCCCACAGTGAAACATGGTGGTGGCAGCATCATGCTGTGGGGATGTTTTTCAGCAGCCAGGACTGGGAAACTGGTCAGAGTTGAGCAAAACCTGTACCCCTCTGTGCATGATTTGAGGCTAGGACGGAGGTTCACCTTCCAGCAGGACAATGACCCCAAACACACTGCTAAAGCAACACTTGAGTGCTTTAAGGGGAAACATGTAAATGTGTTGGAATGGCCTAGTCAAAGCCAAGACCTCAATCCAATAGAAAATCTGTGGTCAGACTTAAAGATTGCTGTTCACAAGCACAAACCATCCAACTTGAAGGAGCTGGAGCAGTTTTGCAAGGAGGAATGGGCAAAAATCCCAGTGGTAAGATGTGTCAAGCTCATAGAGACTTATCCAAAGTGACTTGGAGCTGTGATTGCCGCAAAAGGTGGCTCTACAAAGTATTGACTTTGGGGGGTGAATAGTTATGCACCATGACTTTTTTCTGTTATTTTGTCCCATTTGTTGTTTGCTTCACAATAAAAAAAAACAACTTCAAGTTGTGGGCATGTTCTGTAAATTAAATGATGCAGATCCTCAAACAATCCATGTTAATTCCAGGTTGTGAGGCAACAAAACACGAAAAATGCCAAGGGGGTGAATACTTTTGCAAGACACTGTAGAATGAGGTTGGATTAGTAGAGGAGGAGGACATACGTAATAGGTTGGATTGGTAGAGGAGAATATACTGAATGAAATTAAATTGTTAAAGGAGGACATACAAACTTAGATTGATTTCTGGAGTAGGACATACAGAATGAAGATGATTGTAAAGGAGGACATTCAAATTCAGTCTGGTTAATAGAGTAGGCTATACAGAATGAGGTTGGATTGGTAGAGGAGGTCACATAGAATGGTATTGGATTGTACAGGAAGATATATAGGCTGAGGTTGGATTGGAAGAAGAGGATATACATAATGAGGTTGGATTAGTCAAGAAGGCCATACAGAATGAGGTTAAATTGTTACAGGAGGACATACAATTCAGAATGTCCTCTTCTACCGATCCAATCCGAGTCTCCATATTCTCTTCTACCTATCCAGCCACAGAATTTTACACAAAAATATGTTTTCATTAAACAATTGATCCTCCAACAGGAATATCATTAAATTATGGCTTGTTGGGGTTGGCACTGGAAACCATTAGTCAATATTATTACTTCTCCGGGCCAATTCCAGAGATAACCCATTTATACATTGTCTATATATCACTTCTCCTAGCAACATTACCTGCTCTCCATTTCCTGAGATAATACTTTATTCTGGTTCATCTGACCATGACAAGAGATAATATTATTGGTTTGTGGAGAGCTTCTCAATCGTTCCTGTGGGTGTTTGGTTAGAGTATTTATTGTTATTAAAGCTCTTGGTGTTTGTTCCTTATTTGTTAAACCTTAAAATGCAACTCTCATCACTTATGTGGTGACAGTTGCCATGGATAGATGCATATTTTTATTCTTGGGTTGATGCCTAAAATTGTTGGTTCCCACATATTTGGAGACGGCTGGATAAACTCTCGTTTGTCAATAACATTTTTATTCATTTTGTATACGTGTGTTTAGTATGAATATGACATGAGTTATTTTAAATTAACCAAAATGGACCTAGTCTGTAAGGCCTACACCACCCTACAGGTGAGCAGGTATTTAGACTGTCTAAGAAGGTTGGCTGTAGCTCTAGAGTGCTACCCACTTCTTCATCACTCTATGTACAGTCACTCGGCAGTCACTCTTAGAGTTGTCCTCTACCACCAATCTAACCCCATTCTGTATTCCCTCTTCTACCAATCTAACTCCAGTCTGTATGTGTTCTTCTACAATCCAATCACATATTGCATGTCCTTCTTTATTAATCCAACCTCGTTGAGAATGTCCTCCTCTAACAATATAGCCCAATTTTGTATGTCATCCTCCATAATCCAACCCCATTATGTTTGTCCTGCTCTACCAATCCATCCCCATTCTGTATGTTCTGCTTTACCAATCCAACCCAATGCTATAGGTCATCCTCCACAACGCAACCTCATCATTATTAATATTATTATGTTTTCTTTTGACAGAGACAGCAGATTTCATAGCACTAGAAGTACAATAAACAATGGATAGATATTTACAGTACATACAGTAGAAGGTAGATAAAATAAGACAACACATACATCGTATTACAACAGGAGATGAGTGCTGTGTTCTCAGGAGAGCTTACAATCTAAGAGGTGATGAGATACGGTTACTTCTGAATAGATTAATGATAATTGAGAGGTACAGAAACCAGAGTAGGTAACCTAGTAAAAATTGTGGGTGATCTAGTTAAGGGGGAAGGTGTTACCCTTCTGTGAAACCATGGGCTGTCAGAGAAAGTTTGAATAGTTGAAGAATAGGGGAGAGTCTTACTCATCTTCTCAACCATCCACCTATGGGTAAGTAATATGGGGACTCCACTACCAATTCAACCTCAGTCTTTATGTCCTACTCTACCAATCCACTGTATTCTGTAAATGCCGCTCTACAATCCAACCACATTCACTGTCCTCTCGTACGATACAGCCTCATTCAGTATGTCCTCCTCTATCAATTCAACCCCATTCTCCATGTCCTCCTCTACAATCCAATGTAATTCTCCATGTCCTCCTCTACAAACCAGCCTCATTCAATATGTCCTCATCTATGGATCTAACCTCAGTCTACATGTCCTTCTCTACAAACCAGCCTCATTCAATATGTCCTCCTCTACAGATCTAAGCTCAGTCTACATGACCTCCTCTACAAACCAACCTCATTCAATATGTCCTCCTCTATGGATTCAACCTCAGTCTCCATATTCTCATTTACCAATTCAGCCTCTTTTTGTGCACAGAACACTTCATGACACACTCATTAGCTCTCATATTGATACACAGTGATGTTCACATAACATGTGATTACACATAAACAAACACATAAACAAACCTTTGTATGATAAACACAGGTGCACACACATGTTTACAAAAATATCTTGTACAATATGTACTGTGTACAAACACATGTATCCTATATACACAAACAGATACACAACTGAGACCTCTTCTCCATCCTTACACGACCCTCCTACTTTTCTCCAAAATAGCCAAGGACATCTACATATAAATATAAACAGAAACATAATCCAAAGGATCAACCTAAAACCTAAGCTTGAGCGAGAGGCAGACACCGTAAACGTTATTGGCTTCAATGTGAAGCCTGTTGGTACAATCTTGCATTTGCCATTAGATAATAAAGCAGTGTTGTTTCCACTGACTGATCTTCTATCTCACATCTGGTTCCCTGCCAAGCTCTATTGTAAATATTCACAGAGGCCTGAAACTACCTTCAACAAATGAGCCATTAACACATATTTAATTATCCTAACCCAACATATGAATCAGAACAATGATATAGAATTGTTTTTGCCTCAATATATTTGTGTACATTAAATGTGTATAAATATTTGATTATCAATATCATTAATTATTATTAGACTAGTAAATATTAGATAACTTCAGCTGATTAATATGGATATGACTATTTAATACAGGAGCTTTTAGAGTTAATTTCAGGTTGTTTTTTGTTGCCATTTATGACCTAAAATGTACTAAACTGAATCAAGAGTTACATTGATTCAGTTGCCCTTTTATTTTTTGCTCAACATAAAAACTATTTGTTTTTCTCTTAATGACATAATTCTCTATTCAATAACAAAGCTGAAAAGGTGAAAATATCACATGGATTGACCTAAGGCTCAACAAGTACTGGGCGCCAGGTTGACATGGCGCCTGTACATTACATTAAAAGAAGAGTAAGACTTATCTGATTAACCCAACACTGCTAATTATTACTATTGTCTTACTTTGCAACCACTGAAGTATTTTGGGATTTAAGGAGTGTGCGTATACAGTATATATGTATATAAGCTCCCGTGGAAAGTAATTAGGTCATTATGGTGCCTGACACAACGACTCAAATATATTTAATTGGAGACTGAATTAATTATTTAATATAATAATTAAAAATGAATTATGTGGTGGTAATATCTCAAGCCTCTCCATACCACATTAAATATATATTATTTAATTTACTCTTGATATTTTATAGGATAATCCTGACTTGGACCCCTTGGTCACCATGCCTAGGGAGATCAAAAGCACGTTACTCACAAAGACCAGGAGGCTGACATTTACATCTATGTCGCCTGTGGAGAGGATGTTTGCCGGGTATCTAGAGTAGCTGGAGAATATTTCTATGCTACAATGACACACGAGGGTTAAACTTGTTTAAATGGATTCCATCCAGCATGGTGCACTCATACTCATTGTCCCTATCCAGGAAGGCTTCTCTTAACTTGCTGTGTGACATAAATACATATTAAATAATAACCAATATACACTATTATATGTAGAAGCTAGGTACACAATTAATGAAGCACAGAGGTCTCGTTTGGCCCTTTCCAAAAAATGTAACGGTTGGCTTGATGATCATGGCCCCAGCTACTTGAAGGAACTCTTGGCTTCGATAAACTGGTTAGTGATGGTTGGTAGGCCCTTTCTCTTTGGAGAGAGTAAACCATCAAAAACTAAAGAAGGGTATGTTATCAGAATTGGTTTCTTCCTCAAAATATCAGTTATCCCGCCATGCCAGAAAGTGCAGAAACTGGTTGAGTTGGTAGGCCCTTTCTCTTTGGAGAGAGTAAACCATCAAAAACTAAAGAGCAATATGTTATCAGAATTGGTTTCTTCCTCAAAATATCAGTTATCCCGCCATGCCAGAAAGTGCAGAAACTGGTTGAGTTGGTAGGCCCTTTCTCTTTGGAGAGAGTAAACCATCAAAAACTAAAGAGCAATATGTTATCAGAATTGGTTTTCTATGTCCAAATATCTAGGAGCCGTCCCACCATGCCAGGAAGTCCATAAACTGGTTAGTGTTGGTTGGTAGGCCCTTTCTCTTTGGAGAGAGTAAACATCAAAAACTAAAGAAGGGTATGTTATCAGAATTGGTTTCTTCCTCAAAATATCCGTTATCCCGCCATGCCAGAAAGTGCAGAAACTGGTTGAGTTGGTAGGCCCTTTCTCTTTGAGAGAGTAAACCATCAAAAACTAAAGAAGGGTATGTTATCAGAATTTGTTTCTACCTCCAAATATACATAATACCGCCATGCCAGAAAGTGTAGAAATTGGTTGAGTTGGTTGGTAGGCCCTTTCTCTTTGAGAGAGTAAACCATCAACAACTAAAGAAGGGTATGTTATCAGAATTTGTTTCTACCTCCAAATATCCATAATACCGCCATGCCAGAAAGTGTAGAAACTGGTTGGTTTGGTAGGCCCTTTCTATTTTTAATTATAACACTGTAATTGCAGACCATGGAGACCCACTAATAACAAGTCCATGTAAAGCCATAAAGCTCATGCAACAAATTGTTTTCTGTAAGAAACCAAGGTCAGTTGAGGAAAGTAAAAAATTTCACTCAAATATTCAGCAAGGGATCAGTGCCAGAGACAAGTAGGTGCTAGTGATGAGGTGGATGGACATATTGATGTTTTGATTCCACCAACACTTTTAGTTAAAGTCAAACTCAAATATTATGTTTACAGAATTTTCTTTGGAATAAATAAAAAAAGATAAGTGGCAATGCCCAGCCTCTTTATTCCTTACTATCACAGCATGTTGTAATAAGTAGTGAATCATCATGACAAGGTTGCAGTGTATACCTTCCAAAAATATCCTGAGGGGTCATCAAATGCTATATGGGAGTCAAAGACCTGGGAGGTCAGAAGAAGATTGAAGGTCATCAGAGAATGGGTGGTTTTAAAAGAATGGACATCGTCAGTAAATGGTAGGTCATGAGAGCATAGTTTGTCATAAAAGAATGGACATCACATTGTGGTCCCCATGGATCCTATGTGGCCCCACGGGTCCCCTGTGGCCCCCTGGGAACCCTTTGTCCTCCACGGTCCCTTATGGCCTCTGCAAACTTCCTGTGGGCCCACTACAGCCCATTATGGCCCTCTGTGGCCCCCTCTGTTCCCCCTCAGCCTCCTGTGGCCCCTTGCAGACCTCTGCAGCCTCCCTCACCCCCTAAGTCCCCCCTCAGCCCCTGTTGCCCCCCCCCCCCCCCGCAGCACCTTCAGTCCTCGCAGGGCTCTGTGGCCTCCCACGGACCTCTGCGGCCTCCCTCTGCCTTTTGTGGCCCCCTCGGTCCTTGCGGGCCCCTGTGGCCCCCGCGAACCAGGAAGTGGAGTGCAGCATTGGGCAGGTAAGAAAGTACTGTATTTATATAGGTGTATATATATATACATATAAATATGTAGGTGTGTGTATATGTAATTATATATATATATATATATATTTATATATATATATATATATATATATATATATATGTATATATAATTACATATATATATATATATATATATAATTATATATATATATATATATATATATATATATATATATATATAGTAATTTAGTAATTATTAATCTATGTGTATATATAGATTAATAATGAGTATTGCAATATAATTTGATATCTTTTGTATTGGACAACGTATTATTACCCAAAAAAATAACCACTGCCATCAAAATACCCCGTGAACACCTATTAAAGTACAAAACAAAAGAAACTACTTCACGTATACCTCTAGTGACCACATACCATCCAATTTTAGAGAAAATTCGGAAAATAATCAGACATTACAACCATTACAAATTGAAGATAATAAATTAAAATATATATTCCCAAAACCTCCCATCCTTGCATTTAAACAACCACCAAACCTGAAACAGAAACTTGTCAGCAGAAAATTGGCCAATGAACAACTGAATACAAAAAATGGAACTAAACCTTGTAACAAACGTGCCTGTAAATTATGCCAACACATTTGTAATGATGATACAGCGACACATAACAACAAGACCTATAACATCAAAGGATCGTCTTCATGTACATCGTCAAATGTGGTTTATATAATACAATGTACTTTATGTGACACAGGCTGTTACATTGGAGAAACCGGCCAAAAAATGCATTTAAGGATGAATTTACACAGGCATTCAATAAGAAAGCATAATGAATACAGTTATTGTAGCCCAGTAGTTCACCATTTTAGCCAGAATGATCACTCCATCCAAAACTTAAAAGTCAAAATACTCAGAGGAAAATTTAGAAAAGCATTTGAAATAAAGATGATCACATTCTTCAACACTGAAAACACAGGACTTAATATGGACTTGAGATTTCTAACACATAATCATAATTTCATGTGATTTTTTCTTCTTATACTATAACAGACTTAGCACTCTTAGTGAGGTGTTTGTCCAACAGGAAAGATATCACTGTGGACTACAGTGCTCTGCTTTTTCATGTATATATTGATGTATATGTGTATATAGTATGTGTATATATGTTTCCTTTGCTATGTTGTGTTTATTCCCCCATATTTGAATTTACCTGATGATGTCAGATGCTGTCCCAACTCTCTCTCTGCATCTGCTGTTATTATTCAAACTGAGGGTTCCATCTCATGTAGTATTGCTTGAGACTTGATAAAGGGAGGTTAAGCCTCTCTAAAGCTCGTCATTATAAAGAAGACATTTGTCCAATACAAAAGGTATCAAATTATATTGCAATACTCATTTTTAATCTATGTATATATATGGATTAATAATGACTAAATTACTAGATTACTGGACATTCACGGCTGCTTCGCTCTTCAATTATATATATACTAGCGAATTGCCCGTAAAAAATGACGGCAATGAAATTGTAAGGTAGCTAATGGTGTTTTGTGTGTACTACTGAAATATATAATACATTAATAAATGAATATACTTTACCTATTTTGAAGCATTGTGTTGAATCGCTGGCAATGTGTTTTGATGTTGCTGCAGCATTAGTGGTGTGGAGCTGCTGTGTAAGAGTGATGTGTGCAGTGTAATACTGTGCGTGCGCGAGACCAAACCATTGGCGTAAAATGGCGGGTAATGTGTGGTATGCGTCTTAACGGATTATCTGTAGGTCGTTTGTGGTGTTTTGCGAGTTTCTTGTGGTGTTTTGCGTGTTTCGAGTGCTGTAGCCTCGTTTTTGTTTTGTTTGGCGGCCATTTTTTCTCTCGCTTAGCGAATTTTTTAGTGTTCAAACTCTTTTATTTTTAGTTAAATGAAGCTGTAAGTTGTTTTTTTTTGAGGTCCTGGATGCTCCCTCTTGCTGTAGGTAAGGTTTTTATGTATGTGCTGTGTGTATTTATTGTGTTTTGAATTTTGTAATGTTCGCGATTTGCGTCCGATTGTTGCGAGGCCGTAATGTGTGTGAACGTGTGTCGTATGTTGTTTGCGTTGCGAGGTAAAGTTTGCAAGGGTCGCAGTTGTTGGGTCGTGTTGTTTGCGTTGTAACATAAATTTTGCGACTCGGCGCTCCATGCCAGCAACTGAGGCCCTCGCCCGCAGCCCTCGCTACGCGAGCCCGCAAGCGTTAGGAACAACTCGTACGCTCACAACTATATATGTGATATATATATATATATATATATATATATATACATATACACATATACACACATATATATACACACACACATACACATGTAAACATGTATAGATAGAGACACAGACCTACATATGCAGTACCTCACAAAAGTGAGTACACCCCTCACATTTGTGTAAATATTTTATTATATCTTTTCATGTGACAACACTGAAGAAATGACACTCTGCTACAATGTAAAGTAGTAAGTGTACAGCCTGTATAACAGGGTAAATTTGCTGTCCCTTCAAAATAACTCAGCACTCAGCCATTAATGTCTAAACCATTGGCAACAAAAGTGAGTACACCCCTAAGGGGAAATATCCAAATTGGGCCCAAAGTGTAATATTTTGTGTGGCCACCATTATTTTCCAGCACTGCCTTAACCCTCATGGGCATGGAGTTCACCAGAGCTCCACAGGTTGCCACTGGAGTCCTCTTCCACTCCTCCATGATGACATCAAGGAGCTGGTGGATTTTAGAGACCTTGCACTGCCCCACCTTTCGTTTGAGGATGCCCCACAGATGCTCAAAAGGGTTTAGGTCTGGAGACATGTTTGGCCAGTCCATCACCTTCAGCTTCTTTAGCAAGGCAGTGGTCGTCTTGGAGGTGTGTTTGGGGTCGTTATCATGTTGGAATACAGCCCTGCGGCCCAGTCTCTGAAGAGAGAGGATTATGCTCTGCTTCAGTATGTCACAGTACATGTTGGCATTCATGGTTCCTGCAATGAAGTGTAGCTCCACAGTGCCGGCAGCACTCATGCAGGCCCAGACCATGACACTCCCACCACCATGATTGACTGTAGGCAAGACACACTTGTCTTTGTACTCCTCACCTGGTTGCCGCCACATACGCATGACACCATCTGAACCAAATAAGTTTATCTTGGTCTCATCGGACCACAGGACATGGTTCCAGTAATCCATGTCCTTAGTCTTCAGCAAACTGTTTGCAGGCTTTCTTGTGCATCATTTTTAGAAGTGTCTTCCTTCTGGGACGATATGCAGACCAATTTGATGCCGTTTGCGGCGTATGGTCTGAGCACTGACAGGCTGACACCCCACCCCTTCAGCCTCTGCAGCAACGCTGGCAGTACTCCTATGTCTATTTCCCAAAGACAACCACTGAATATGACGCTGTGCACGTGCACTAAACTTCTTTGATCGACCATGGCGAGGCTTGTTCTGAGTGGGACCTGACCTGTGAAACCACTGTATGGTGTTGCCCACCGTGCTGCAGCTTCAGGGTCTTGGCAATCTTCTTACAGCCTCGGCCATCTTTATGCAGAGCAACAATTCTTTTTTTCAGATCCTCAGAGAGATGTATGACATGAGGTGCCACGTTGAATTTTCAGTGACCAGTATGAGCATGTGAGAGCGATAACACCAAATTTAACACACCTGCTCCCCATCCACATCTGAGACCTTGTAACACTAATGAGTCACATGACATCGGGAGGGAAAATGGCTAATTGGGCCCAATTTGGACATTTCAACTTAGGGGTGTACTCACTTTTGTTGCCAACGATTTAGACATTAATGGCTGTGTGCTGTGTTATATTGAGGGGACAGCAAATTTACACTGTTATACAGGCTGTACATTTACTACTTTACATTGTAGCAGAGTGTCATTTCTTCAGTGTTGTCACATGAAAATATATAATAAAATATTTACAGAAATGTGAGGGGTGTACTCACTTTTGTGAGATACTGTGTATATATATATATATATATATATATATATATATATATATATATATATATATATATTTTTTTTTTTTTTTTTGGCCATCATAAGTAAACGGTTGGCCATGAGAGGATGGGAGGTAGTGAGAAGATGCTAAGTCATAAAAGTATAGGAATTGTCAAAGAATGGTACCAAACAAATATAATTAATATTCATAGGTATATAGCATTTAAGCTTTGAGGCTATGCAAGAATGATGCCAATTCTTTTTTTTTTTGTCTTAATCCTATATCTCAAAAATAAGTGAAAGGTATCTGTCTATGTGTGAACACCACCAAAGTCCACACTGCCACATACATTGGGTAGAAAATATGGCTAGTCAATACAATTTAATACCCGTGAGGTGTTAACAATGTCACTAGTAAAAGGTAATAAGGTCCCTATTTGGGCACCGGAGTTTGCGCATCCATTTCACTATTACTACTGTAATTAGAATGCCCTATGGTAGGTGGTTTTCACTACATGTTCCAATACATATTATGAAGTATTATCATTGGCAGCTTTTCGAGAGTTGAGTCTTAACTTATTTAAGGACACAATACTATATATGCCAAGTGGCTCTTTGTGTTGTAAATTAATGTTAGGTCATGAGAGCATTGGAGGTGATGAGAGGATGGGAGATCATAAAATAATAGAGGCAGTCAGAAAATTATAGGTCATAAGAGTATTGGAAGTAGTGAGATGATGGCAGGTCATAAAAGAATAGTTGGTTGTAAGAGAATGGTGGGTTAAGAGAATGGGAGGTAGTGAGAGGATTGAAGGTAGTAAGAGGATGCAAGGTATTACAAGAATGGGATGTTGGGGTTATAGGCCAGGAGGTCATTAGAAGGTGGGAGGCTGAGAGGTTGTCAGAGGATGAAGGTCATCAAATGATGGGAGGCCATCAGAGTTATCATCAGGGTGGGAAGTGACATGGGGCTGGGAGGTTGACAGAGGATGGAGGTCATGAGAGTTTATCATAGACTGGTGGGGTCAGTGATGACAGTCCTATACTCCATATATCCTCATGGACAGATTGAACTGAACACGATATCAGTAACAGTTTGGGTTAATCACACTGTATTGAGTTGACATTTAGTTGATGTGACCGGGGAAGACCATAAAACCCAACAGGGAGAGATGTTTCTGACGTTATTAGGCAGCCCGGCTCCTCTCTACTCACCACAGACTCTCAGACATCCTGTCCCCAGCACCAAATGCAATTCTGTTTTGTGGCTTTGTGATAACATTTCCTGACTGTGCAGAAAAATATAGCTGTTGCTACTTGTGGTTGGAAAACACAAGTAAAAACTCTCTGTTCCTCTAATAAAGGGCTTGATAAGAGTGATCTGAAGGTCGATAATGGTTTGGTGGGCAGATGTACACTCTCACACTAGTGTCATTGCAATAGCTTTAAAATGCCCATCAAACAATAGATGGGCATCAGGGGATGAGAAGTTGTCAAAGTATAGAAGGTCATAAAATAATTTAGGTCTTCAGAGGATCGAGGTTGAGTGATGATGGAAGATACCTGAGAATGGAAGGTTCTCATAGACTAGGATGTTATCAGAATGTGGGAGCTCATCAAAGGATCAAGGTTGAGAGATGATGGCAGATATCGGAGAATGGAAGTTGGTTATAGACTAGGAGGTAATCAGAATGTGGGAGGTCATCAAAAGACGGGAGGTCATCAGAAGATGGGAGCCTGTTAAGGACCTGGTTTTAAATGCACTAGTTGTCTTGTCAATGTCTACATCATGCACATACATGGAGGGACAAAAAATCAATCCAGGATTTTATGGGCGTTGGACAACATCCCAGCTGATAACATCTGGACGGTCACTTGTATAATGTGAAAGTCAATAATTTGGCTTCACAAGTGTCCAATCCTATTCTAAGGATTATATCAAAGGTAGTCTAGATGGCGAAACATTGGCCAGAGAAGATTTTAGGGACTTTGCGTAAGACCAATTGTTGGACATCTTCTAACTTGTAGTGACACAGATGTACATCTTGCAAGTCTCCCAAAATAACTGTTCAATAAGTAAGTAATTGAAAAGGAAGAGACAAAAGGCTTGTAATAGGGGACAGTCTCATGAGCCACTCTTCAAGACCATGAGAGGTTCCTAAAATAGCACCAGAGAGATGGGATCAGCAGACAAAGAGTACACCTGATACCTAGTCTTCTGCCAAGACTAGGCCATGTGTCTATTGTTACCTGTCTATGTCTATAAGAGACCAGGCTGGTGTTATATAGAGGTGTGAGACATGAAACCTTGAGCTTGACTTAGAACACATTGGCCGATAACAGTGGATGCTCGTCAACAACTCAACGGGAATAGCTTGTGAAACTTTCCGCAAGTGGACATCACACAACAATAAGTAAATATAATTGAAAAGGAGGCAGCCAGATGTTTCCGAGAAATTGTAATCAGAGACCGTCTCATGAGTAACTCTTTTAGACATGCAGATCATGAGAAGATCCAAGAATAGCTCTTAGGAGATGGCATCAGCACACAAATTATCTGAAGACTAAATCTGACTCCTTGTCTGGAGGTTCTCCAAATATATAAGAGGGAACCATCTAGTGCCAAGTCGAGGCAATGTGTCTATTGTTACGTGTCTGTCTCTAGTACCCAGGGGTAGCACCAGCCACACTCTAATAACAAAGCCAGTTAGTGAAATATGTGGAACCTTGGGGTCTTGCTCTGTCACACTAGTCCTAATAAGTATATGGTTTCTAATGAAGTTTGTCTAAAAGAGACATTCCTAATTATAATGTCTCCATGTGATTTTAGTGATGGACACTCACGGAGTTACTTTTGCTGGCCAGGAATGGAATTCCATGATATAATCTGTAGCCCCGGGCTCTGTTCCTACAAGTTGTCCACTAAGTATAAGCTCATGCATGATGGACGAGGGTATGATACAGTCCAGAGTCTCAAGACAGCAGTTTTTGAGTCCTGCACTCATCCAAATTTAGGCTCCAGGTAGGCCAGAACAATCAAAAGAATCTCATGTTCTTGAGGGCAGCCAACACCTTCAAGAGATGAAATAAATATGTCTGTGCAGAAGATGTCTTGGACAGCAGTCCAAACAGAAAAAGGGATCTGTCTAAGTGAACTCAATGGGCACGGTCACCTCCCAATGTAGTGTGTGAAGAAGACTCTCCAGACAATTAAATGAGATTGGTGGCTCCACCTTCAGACAATGGCATGAGCCATCAGAGACCTGTGACCCCCGCCCCAATGAAATAATACAAGATGGCAGCCTGGATTTCTTATATAAGTATTTTGGGCGCATTATAGTAAGATTCAACATTAATTTTAAGTTTAGAGTGTAAAACATGCTAATGACAGTTGGTGGGGCGTCCTGTAACTGCACTCCCACACATGGTGTAATCCAGCATGGCAGCCTGGATTTCTCCGCAATTACCTTCTTATAGAGATATATTGGCCGCAAAATGGTAAAATTAAACATTGATTTAAGTGTAAAACATGCTAAGGACAGAGGGGGGGACCTGTGACTCCGCCCCCCCCACACACACACCATGGCGTAGTCCAAAATGGCAGACTGGATTTTTTTTAATTACCTTCTATATTGCTGCATTATAGCAAAATTCAACATTAATTTAAGTGTAAAAACGTGTTAATGAAAGATTGTGTGGCGTCCTGTAATGTGACTCCGCCCCCACACAGTCTGGACACGTTACATGAATAGACTATATGTTACAATTAAATGTCAGAATACTACACATCCATAAAAAAATAAACACACCCAATGTAATACTGCATACATGTGAGAGTATGTGAGCTCTGATATGGACACTGACCTTGGGGCACGTGGGAAACAACAACCTGAATAAACAGCAAAGGGACAGAAATATAACGTAGAGATACAAGGGGTTAATTAAAGAAGTAAATATAGATGGGGGGCGGCATACAGGGGGAGCACGAGATACACCTCTCTAGAATAAGAAAGAAAAATAATAGAGGAACACAAGGGGTTATTAACCCCTTCCTGATACACACACAGACCTAAAGAGCAGTGATTAACCCCTTCCTGATACACACAGACCTACAGAGCGGTGATTAACCCCTTCCTGATACACACAGACCTACAGAGCGGTGATTAACCCCTTCCTGATACACACAGACCTACAGAGCGGTGATTAACCCCTTCCTGATACACACAGACCTACAGAGCGGTGATTAACCCCTTCCTGATACACACACAGACCTACAGAGCGGTGATTAACCCCTTCCTGATACACACACAGACCTACAGAGTGGTGATTAACCCCTTCCTTGATACACACACAGACCTACAGAGCCGTGATTAACCCCTTCCTGACACAGACAGACCTACAGAACGGTGATTAACCCCTTCCTGATATACACACAGATCTACAGAGCGGTGATTAACCCCTTCCTGATACACACAGACCTACAGAGCGGTGATTAACCCCTTCCTGATACACACACCTACAGAACAGTGATTAACCCCTTCCTGATACACACACAGACCTACAGAGCGGTGATTAACCCCTTCCTGATACACACAGACCTAAAGAGATGTAATTAACCCCTTCCTGATACACACAGACCTACAGAGTGATGATTAACCCCTTCCTGATACACACAGACCTACAGAGCGTCGATTAACCCCTTCCTGATACACACACAGACCTACAGAGCGGTGATTAACCCCTTCCTGATACACACAGACCTAAAGAGATGTGATTAACCCCTTCCTGATACACACAGACCTACAGAGTGATGATTAACCCCTTACCGGATCTATCCTGTTATTGCGTTGTGGCAGATCCGCCGCTGCAGTGCGGCCTCCAACCACTAGATGGCGCTGCCGATATTTTGCAGCGCTGCTGATATGTGAGAGAAGTTCGAAGCTTATAATGTTAGCCTAACCCATGAACTAACCCCAACCCTAACCGTTTACCTAAGCCTTGAATCTATGATATGGCACCGGAATATCGCTCACCGCCACTGCTGCTGTCTTGTGCTGCGCTACCATAAGACGATAGGTCCCCCCTTCCTGATACACACCAGACCCACAGAGCAATGATTAACCCCTTTCTGGATACACACCAGACCCACAGAGCAATGATTAACCCCTTCCTGATACACACAGAGACCTACAGAGCAGTGATTAACCCCTTCCGGATACACACACAGACCTACAGAGCAGTGATTAACCCCTTCCTGATACACACACAGACCTACAGAGCAGTGATTAACCCCTTCCTGATACACAGGGACCTAAAGAGCAGTGATTAACCCTTTCCTGATACACACAGCGACCTACAGAGAAGTGATTAACCCCTTCCTGATACACACAGACCTACAGAGCGGTGATTAACCCCTTCCAGACACACACAGACCTACAGAGCGGTGATTAACCCCTTCCTGATACACACAGACCTACAGAGCGGTGATTAACCCCTTCCTGATACACACAGACCTACAGAGCCGTGATTAACCCCTTCCTGATACACACACAGACCTACAGAGCGGTGATTAACCCCTTCCTGACACAGACAGACCTACAGAACGGTGATTAACCCCTTCCTGATACACACACAGATCTACAGAGCGGTGATTAACCCCTTCTTGATACACACAGACCTACAGAGCAGCGATTAACCCTTTCCTGATACACACAGCGCCCAACAGACAAGTGATTAACCCCTTTCTCAGAAACACAGACCTAACGAGCAGTTATTAACCCCTTCCTGACACACACAGAGACCTACAGAGCAGGGATTAACTCATTCCTGATACACACAGCGACCAACAGACAAGCGATTAACCCCTTCCCAATACACGCACAGACCTACAGAGCAGTGATTAACCCCTTCCTGATACACACAGAGACCTACAGAGCGGTGATTAACCCCTTCCTGATACACACAGACCTACAGAGCCGTGATTAACCCCTTCCTGATACACACACAGACCTACAGAGCGGTGATTAACCCCTTCCTGACACAGACAGACCTACAGAACGGTGATTAACCCCTTCCTGATACACACACAGATCTACAGAGCGGTGATTAACCCCTTCTTGATACACACAGACCTACAGAGCAGCGATTAACCCTTTCCTGATACACACAGCGCCCAACAGACAAGTGATTAACCCCTTTCTCAGAAACACAGACCTAACGAGCAGTTATTAACCCCTTCCTGACACACACAGAGACCTACAGAGCAGGGATTAACTCATTCCTGATACACACAGCGACCAACAGACAAGCGATTAACCCCTTCCCAATACACACACAGACCTACAGAGCAGTGATTAACCCCTTCCTGATACACACAGAGACCTACAGAGCAGTGATTAACCCCTTCCTGATACACACTCAGACCTACAGAGCGTTGATTAACCCCTTCCTGATACACACACAGACCTACAGAGCAGTGATTAACCCCTTCCTGATACACACAGAGACCTACAGAGCAGTGATTAACCCCTTCCTGATACACACAGCGACAAACAGCCAAGTGATTAACCCCTTCCTGATACACGCACAGGCCTACAGAGCAGTAATTAACCCCTTCCTCATACACAGAGTGCCCAACAGACAAGTGATTAACCCCTTACCGATATACACACAGACCTATAGAGAGGTGATTAACCCCTTCCTGATACACGCACAGGCCTACAGAGCAGTAATTAACCCCTTCCTCATACACAGAGTGCCCAACAGACAAGTGATTAACCCCTTACCGATATACACACAGACCTACAGAGCACTGATTAACTCCTTCCTGTTACACACAGCGCCCAACAGACAAGTGATTAACCCCTTCCTGATACACACACAGACCTATAGAGAGGTGATTAACTCCTTCCTGATACACACACAGACCTACAGAGCAGTGATTAACCCCTTCCTGATACACACAGCAACCTACAGACAAGTGATTTACCCCTTCCTGATACACACAGACCTACAGAGGGGTGGTTAGTGCCTTGGAAGGTGGAAGCTGTAAGAGTAGTAGATACACTGTGCCACCTTCCAGTGGATGTATTAGGACAATCACAATAATGGAAGTAAAGTATGCCTGAGTAGATCAGTAGAGGGGCTGTCTGTGTGTCTGATGTTTGTTTAATATTCTTGTAATATGTATAAACTGTCTCTGAGATGATGGGGTCTGTTATCTTCTTCTATGACTGGACACATCCGGCCGCTGACGTCATCTCTGATGGATTTAAATAAAAAAGTTTTTTGTTTAAATCTTGTGTTTCTTTGGTCTGTAGCCGAAACGTCTTAAAGGAGCAGCATAGTTTGGAAAAAACTTCACCTGTTTGTGTATGTGTAACATTAGTAGTTACATAGTAATGCAAAATATCTTATTCTTATCAGACTTGGATTGTGTCATTGGGTTTATCATACTGGGACTTACACTTCTATTTATTGAAATGTTAGTTGAATAGAGATATCTTATGTGAATTTGTGGCTCCTACAATTCATGTGTCTTCACACACACAGAGACACCCTGCGTGCAGACTGTCACTCTGACACTAGGTAAACACTGAATGACACTAAAAGCTTCCTGTGTAATCTGTGTGAGGTACAGAGAGGGAGAAAGGGGGATAGAGGGATGGAGAGAGGGAGAGAGAGGGATGGAAATAGGGACAGAGTTAGGGATAGAGAGAGGGAGATCTAGAGAGAGAATGGGATGGAGAGAGAGAGATGGAGATAGAGAGAGAGTTAGGGATAGAGAAAGGAAGAGAGGGAAATAAATGTTGGAGAGAGAGAGAGGGGAGAGAAGGAATGGAGAGAGGGAGAGAAAGGAATAAATGGAGAGAGAGAGAGAGAGAGAGAAAGGAATGGAGAGAGGGAGAGAGAGAAAGGGATGACAAGAGAAAGGGGTGGAGAGAGGGAGAGAGAGAGATGAATAGAGAGAGGTAGGGAGAGTTAGGGATAGAGAAAGGAAGAGAGGGAAATAAATGTTGGAGAGAGAGAGGGGAGAGAAGGAATGGAGAGAGGGAGAGAAAGGAATAAATGGAGAGAGAGAGAGAGAGAGAGAGAGAGAGAGAGGAAGAGAGAGAAAGGAATGGAGAGAGGAAGAGAGAGAAAGGGATGACAAGAATAAGGGGTGGAGAGAGGGAGAGAGAGAGATGAATAGAGAGAGGTAGGGAGAGGAAGGGATGGAGAGAGAGAGAGAGAGAGAGAGAGAGGAAGGAATGGTGGGAGGGAGAGAGAGAGAACGCATAGAGAGAGGGAGAGAGAAGGAGATGTAGAGAGGGAGTGAGAGATAGAAAGGGATGGAGAGAGGGAGAGAAAGAAAGAAAGGGATGGAGAGAGGGAGAGAGAGAAAGAAAGGGAGGGAGGGAGAGAGAGAAAGAAAGAAAGGGATGGGGAGAGGGAGTGAGAGGGAGAAAGGGATGGAGTGAGGGGAAAAAAGAGAAAGGAATGGAGAGAGAAATGTATAGAGAGAGAGCGCAAGAGAAAGGGATGGAGAGAGGGAGGGAGAGGAAGAGATGGAGAGAGGGAGGGAGAAAGAAAGGGATGGAGAGAGGGAGTGAGAGAGAAAAATGGATGGAGAGTGGAAGAAAGAGAGAACTGGATGGATAGATGGAGAGAGAGGGAGAAAGGGACGGCGTGAGGGAAAAAAAGAGAGAAAGGAATAGAGAGAGAAATGTATGGAGAGAGAGAGCAAGAGAAAGGGATGGAGAGAGGGAGGGAGAGGAAGAGATTCAAAGAGGGAGGGAGAGGAAGAGATGGAGAGAGGGAGGGAGAAAGAAAGGGATGGAGAGAGGGAGTGAGAGAGAAAAATGGATGGAGAGTGGAACAAAGAGAGAACTGGACGGATAGAGGGAGAGAAAGGGAGAAAGGGACGGAGTGAGGGAAAAAAAGAGAAAGGAATAGAGAGAGAAATGTATGGAGAGAGAGAGCAAGAGAAAGGGATGGAGAGAGGGAGGGAGAGGAAGAGATTCAAAGAGGGAGGGAGAGGAAGAGATGGAGAGAGGGAGGGAGAAAGAAAGGGATGGAGAGAGGGAGTGAGAGAGAAAAATGGATGGAGAGTGGGAGAAAGAGAGAACTGGATGGATAGATGGAGAGAGAGGGAGAAAGGGACGGAGTGAGGGAAAAAAGAGAAAGGAATGGAGAGAGAAAGGGATGGAGAGAGGGAGGGAGAGGAAGAGATTCAGAGAGGGAGGGAGAGAAAGAGATGGAGAGAGGGAGGGAGAAAGAAAGGGATAGAGAGAGGGAGTGAGAGAGAAAAATGGATGGAGAGTGGGAGAAAGAGAGAACTGGATGGATAGATGGAGAGAGAGGGAGAAAGGGACGGAGTGAGGGAAAAAAAGAGAAAGGAATAGAGAGAGAAATGTATGGAGACAGAGAGCAAGAGAAAGGGATGGAGAGAGGGAGGGAGAGGAAGAGATTCAGAGAGGGAGGGAGAGGAAGAGATGGAGAGAGGGAGGGAGAAAGAAAGGGATGGAGAGAGGGAGTGAGAGAGAAAAATGGATGGAGAGTGGAAGAAAGAGAGAACTGGATGGATAGATGGAGAGAGAGGGAGAAAGGGACGGAGTGAGGGAAAAAAAGAGAAAGGAATAGAGAGAGAAAGGGATGGAGAGAGGGAGGGAGAGGAAGAGATTCAAAGAGGGAGGGAGAAAGAAAGGGATGGAGAGAGGGAGAGAGAGAGAAAAATGGATGGAGAGTAGGAGAAAGAGAGAACTCGATGGATAGAGGGAGAGAAAGGGCCGGATAGAGGGAAAAAAAGAGAAAGGAATGGAGAGAGAAATGTATGGAGAGAGAGAGAGAGAGCGAGAGAAAGGGATGGAGGGAAGGAGGGAGAGGAAGAGATTCAGAGAGGGAGGGGGAGAAAGGGATGGAGAGAGGGGAGAGAGAAACAACGAGATGGAGAGAGGGAGAGAAAGAAAAAAAGATAAATAATGAGGGAGAGAGTGTGAAAGAAAGGAGAGAGCGATGGAGAGAGGGAGGGAGAGAGAGGGGGAGCAAGGGATGGAGGAAGAGAGAGGAGGAGATGAAGGGATGGAGGGGGGAGGGAGAGAGAGAAAGGGATGGAGGGAGAGAGAAAGAAAGAGATGGAGGCAAAGACAGAGAAATAGATGGAGGGAGAGAAAGGGAAAAGATAGAGGGAAGAGATGCAGAGAGGGAGGGGGGGAGAGAGGGATGGAGAGAGAGAGAGAGAGAGAGAGAAAGGGATGGAGAGAGGCAGAGAAAGTGAGAGGGATGGAGAGAGAGAGAGAGAAAGGGATGGAGAGAGAGAGAGGGAGAGGGGTAGAGAGGGAGAGAGAAAGGAATGGAGAGAGGGAGAGAGAGTGAGAGAGAGAGAGTTGCAGAGGGGAAGAGATGCAGAGAGGGAGGGGAGAGAGAGGGATGGAGAGAGAGAGAGAGAGAGTAAGGGGTGGAGAGAGAGAGAGACAAAGAGACTGGGATTTATAGAGAGAGAAAGAAAATAATGGGGGGACGAAAAGGATGGAGAGAGGGAGAGAGTGTGAGAGAGATGCAGAAGGGAAGAGATGCAGAGAGGAATGGTGAGAGAGAGGGATGGAGAGAGAGAAAGGGATGGAGAAAAGTAGAGAAAGAGAGAGGGATGGAGAGAGAAAGAGAGAGAGAAATAAAATAATGGGGTAGAGAGAAAGGGATGGAGAGAGGGAGAGAGGTAAAGAAAGAGAGAAAGGAATGGAGAGAGAGAATAAGATATGAAGCGAGGGAGAGGGGGATATGGAGAGAGAGAGGATGAAGAGAGGGGAAAGAGAAATGGATGGAGAGAGAACGAGAAAAAAGGATGGAGAGATGGAGGGAGAGGAAGAGATGGAGAGAGGCAGGGAGAGAGAAAGGGATGTAGAGAGAGAGTGGGAGAGAGAAATGGATGGAGAGAGGGCGAGAGAGAGAGAAAGAAATGGATGGAGAGAGGGAGAGAGAGGGAGAAAGGGATGGAGAGAGGGAGAAAGGGATGGAGGGAGGGAGGGAGAAAGGGATGGAGGGAGGGGAGAGAGGGAGAAAGGGACGGAGGGAGAGAGAGAATGGGATGGAGAGAGAGAAAGAAATGGGTGGAGAGAGGGAGAGAGATAGAAAGGGATGGAGAGAGGAAGAGATGCAGAGAGGGAGGGGAGCGAGGGGGAACGAGAGAGAGAAAGAGAGAGAGAAAGGAAGGGAGAGAGAGAAGAAGAAATGAAGAAAGGGAGAGAGAGAAATAAAATAATGAAAAGAGAATGAAGGGATGGAGAGAGGGAGAGAGGGAAAGGGAGAGAGAAAGGAATGGAGAGAGAGAGGGGAAGATATAAAGCGAGATGAAGAGCGAGAGATAGAGATAGAATGGCGAGAGGGGAGAGAGAAAGGGATGGAGAGAGGGAGGGAGAGGAGGAGATGGAAAGAGGGAGGGAGGGAGGGAGAAAGGGATGTAGTGAGGGAGTGGGAGAGAGAAAGGGATGGAGAGAGGGAGAGAGAGAAAGAAAGGGGTGGAGAGAAGGAGAGTGAGCGGGATGGAGAGAGGGAGAGAGAAGGAGAACGGATGGAAAGCGGGGAGAGAGGGAGAAAGGGATGGAGAGAGGGGAGATAGTAAGATAAAGAGAAAAAAAAGATAAATAGAGATGGAGAGAGTGTGAAAGAACGACAGAGAGAGGGATGAAGAGAAGGAGAGAGAGGGAGAGAGAGAAAACGGGATGGATAGAGGGAGAGAGAGGGAGAAAGGGATGGAGAGAGGGGAGAGAGACACAATGAGATGGAGAGAGGGAGAGAAAGTGAAAAAATATAAATAAAGAGGAAGAGAGTGTGAAAGAAAGATGGAGAGAGGGAGGGAGAGAGAGGAAGGAATGGAGAGAGGGAGAGAGAGAAAGGGATGGAGGGAGAGAGAGAGGGAGAGAGGAATGGATGTAGGGAGGGAGAGAGAGAAAAATGGAGGGAGAGTGAGAAAGGGATGGGAAGAGAGAGAAATGGATGGGAAGAGAGACAGAGAGAAAGGGATGGAGAGATGGAGAGAGAGAGAGAGAGGGGGAGAGAATGAAAGAGGGGAGAGAAAAGAATGGAGAGATGGAGAGGTAGAGATGGAGAGGGGAAGAGATGCAGAGAGGGAGAGAGAAAGGGATGGAGAGAGGTAGAGAGAGGCAGGGAAAGAGAGAGGAAAAGATGGAGAAATGGAGAGAGAGAAAGAAAATAATGGGGAGAGAGAGAGATAAAGGGATGGAGAGAGGGAGAGAGGGAAAAAGAGAGAGAAAGGAACGGATAGAGAGAGGAAGATATGGAGCAACGGAGAGAGAGGGGGAGATGGAAAGAGAGAGGATGGAGAGAGGGGAGAGAGAAAGGGATGGAGAGAGAGAGAGAGAACGAGATGGAGAGAGGGAGGGAGAGAGAACGTGATGTAGAGAGGGAGTGGGAGAGAGAAAGGGACGGAGAGAGGGAGAGAGAGAGAACAGGATGGAGACAGGGAGTGAGGGAGAAAGGGGTGGAGAGAGGGGAAATTGGAAGATAAATAGAGAGGGAAAGAGTGTGAAATAACAACAAAGAGAGGGATGAAGAGAGGGAGAGAGAGAGGGAGAGAGAGAGAGAGGAAGGGATGGAGAGAGGGAGAAAGGGATGGAGAGAGGGAGAAAGGGATGGAGAGAGAGAAAGGGGTGGAGAGAGGGAGAGAGAGAGGAAGGGGTGGAGAGAGGGAGAGAGAGAGAGAAAGGGATGGAGAGAGAAAGGGATGGGAAGAGAGACAGAGAGAAAGGGATGGAGAGATGGAGAGAGAGAGAGGGGGAGAGAAAAGAATGGAGAGAGGGAGAGATAGAGATGGAGAGGGGAAGAGATGCAGAGAGGGAGAAAGAAAGGGATGGAGAGAGGGGAAGAGACAGAGAGAGGGAGAGAGAGAAAGGGATGGAGAGAGAGAGAAAGAGAGTGAGAGAGGGAGGGGGAGAGGAAGAGATGGAGAAAGGGAGAGAGAGAGATAAAATAAGGGAGAGAAAGAAAGAGAGAGAGGAGAATGGAGAGAGAGAGAGAGAGAGAGAGAGAGAGAGAGAGAGAGAGAGAGATGGAGAGAAAGGTAGAGAGGGAGAGAGCGAGGGGGAATGGAAAGAGAGAAAAGGGGACAAGAGATGGAGAGAGGGAGAAAGAGGGGTGGAGAGACAGAGAGAGAAATTGATGGAGAGAGGGAGGGGTGGAGAGA
>CM050170.1:110406661-110420335 GCA_027410445.1 Discoglossus pictus | reverse complement strand
GAGTTAGCAACAACCCGCAATGCTCGCAACTATGTGATACTCTCTATACATACATACTCTACCCCACTCTGTGGTGACTCTCCTATCCTGTATAGAATATATACTCTCCATACATTTATACTGTACCCCAGCTCTGTGGTGACTCCCCTAACCTGTATATAATATATACTCTCTATACATACGGTATCCCACGCTGTGGTGTCTCCCGTATCCTGTATATAATATATATTCTCCATACATAATGTACCCCACTCTGTGGTAACTCCCCTATCCTGTATATAATGTATACTCTCCATACATACATATATTCATACTGTACCCCAATCTTTGGTGACACCACTACACTGTATATAATATATACTCTCCATACATACTGGACTCCACTCTGTGGGGACTCCCCTATCCTGTAATTTATATATATATATATATATATATATATATATATATATATATATATATATATATATATATATATATATAGTACCCCACTCTGTGGTGTCTCCCCTATCCTGTATATAATATATACTCTTCATACATACTGGACCCCACTCTGTGGTAACTCCCCTATCCTGTATATAATATATACTCTCCATACATATATATATATATATATATATATATATATATATATATATATATACTGTACCCCACTCTGTGGTGTCTCCCCTATCCTGTATATAATATATTATTATTGTTTATTTGTAACGCGTCAACATATTCCGTAGCACTATACATAAGTTAAGTTACAGGCAATGACAAGTTAAAGATTCACACATTGCAAAGAGTGGATGGCCCTGTCTTTGAGCTTGGAATCCAATGTCCAATGTACTCTCCATAAATATATACATACTGTACCCCACTCTGTGGTGACTCTCGAATCCTGTATATAATATATACTTTACATACATAGATTTATACAGTACCCCAATCTTTGGTGACTCCCCCATACGGTATATAATATATACTCTCCATACATATAGAAATACTGTACCCCATCTCTGTGGTGACTCCCCTATCCTGTATATAATATATACTCTCCATACATGTATACTGTACCCCACTCTGTGGTGACTCTCCTATCCTGTAAATTACATATGCTTTCCATACATACATATATATACTGTACCCCAGCTCTGTGGTGACTCCCCTAACTTGTATATAATGTATACTGTCCATACATACATATATACATACTGTACCCCACTCTATGGCGGCTCCCGTATCCTGTATATAATATATACTCTCCATTCATACATACTGTATCCCACTCTGTGGTGTGTCCCCTATCCTGTATATAATATCTACTCTCCATACATACTGTACCCCACTCTGTGGTAACTCCCCTATCCTGTATATAATGTATACTCTCCATACATACATACTGTACCCCACTGTGGTGACTCTCCAATGTTGTATATATTATATACTTAACATACATTTATACTGTACCCCAATCTTCGGTGACTTCCCTATACTGTATATAATATATACATACATACTGTACCCCAATATATGGTGACTCCCCTATCCTGTAAATTATATATACACTCTCTATTCATATATACATACTGTACCCCACTCTGTGGTGACTCCCCTATCCTGTACATAATATATACATACATACTGTACCCCACTATATGGTGACTCCCCTATCCTGTAAATTATATATACACTCTATTCATATATACATACTGTACCCCACTCTGTGGTGTCTCCCCTATCCTGTATATAATATATACTCTCCATACATACTGTACCCCACTCTGGGGTAACCCCCCTATCTTGAATACTCTCTATACATATATACATACTGTACCCCACTCTGTGGTGTCTCCCGTATCCTGTATATAATATATACTCTCCATAAATATATACATACTGTACCGAACTCTGTGGTGACTCCACGATCGTGTATATAATATATACTCTCCATACATACTGTACCCCACTCTGTGGTGACTCTCCAATCCTGTATATAATATATACTTTCCATACATATATTTATACAGTACCCCAATCTTTGATGACTACCCTATACGGTATATAATATATACTCTCCATACATATAGAAATATTGTACCCCATCTCTGTGGTGACTCCCCTATCCTGTATATAATATATACTCTCAATACATATATACACACTGTAACCCAACTCTGTGGTAATATATACTCTCCATACGTATATATACTGTACCCCACTCTGTGGTGACTCCCCTATCTTGTAAATTATATATACTCTTTATATACCCCACTCTGTGGTGTCTCCCCTATCCTGTATATAATATATAGTCTCTATACATATATATTCTGTACCCCACTCTGTGGTGACTCCCCTATCCTGTATATAATATACACTCTCCATACATATATACTGTACCCCACTCTGTGGTGACTCATCTATCCTGTATATAATATATACTCTCCATACATATATACACACAATGTACCCCAAATCTGTGGTAACTCCCATATCCTGTATACAATATATACTCTCCATACATATATACACAATGTACCCCAAATCTGTGGTGACTCCGCTATCCTGTATACAATATATACTCTCCATACATATATACACAATGTACCCCAACTCTGTGGAGACTCCCCTATCCTGTATACAATATATACTCTCCATACATATATATATATATATATATACACAATGTTCCCCAACTCTGTGGTGACTCCCCTATCCTGTATACAATATATACTCTTCATACATATATATATACACAATGTACCCCAACTCTGTGGTGACTCCCCTATCCTGTATACAATATATACTCTCCATACATATATATATATATATATATATATACATATATATATATATATATATATATATATATATATATACACAATGTACCCCAACTATGTGGTGACTCCCCTATTCTGTACACAATATATACACAATGTACCCCAAATCTGTGGTGACTCCGCTATTCTGTATACAATATATACTCTCCATACATATATACACAATGTACCCCAACTCTGTGGTGGCTCCCCTATCCTGTATACAATATATACTCTCCATACATATATACACAATGTACCCCAACTCTGTGGAGACTCCCCTATCCTGTATACAATATATACTCTCCATACATATATACACAATGTACCCCAACTCTGTGGAGACTCCCCTATCCTGTATACAATATATACTCTCCATACATATATACACAATGTACCCCAACTCTGTGGTGACTCCCCTATCCTGTATACAATATATACTCTCCATACATATATACACAATGTACCCCAACTCTGTGGTGACTCCCCTATCCTGTACACAATATATACTCTCCATACATATATACACAGTGTACCCCAACTCTGTGGTGACTCCCCTATCCTGTATACAATATATACTCTCCATACATATATATATACACAGTGTACCCCAACTCTGTGGTGACTCCCCTATCCTGTACACAATATATACTCTCCATACACATATATACACAATGTACCCCAACTCTGTGGTGACTCCCCTATCCTGTACACAATATATACTCTCCATACATACATATATATACACAATGTACCCCAACTCTGTGGTGACTCCCCTATCCTGTACACAATATATACTCTCCATACATATATATATATATATATATATATATATACACAATGTACCCCAACTCTGTGGTGACTCCCCTATCCTGTACACAATATATACTCTCCATACATATATACACAGTGTACCCCAACTCTGTGGTGACTCCTCTATCCTGTATACAATATATACTCTCCATACACATATAAAGACTATATTCCCCAATCCCACATACACTCTATAGGTCTATTTGCCTCACCACCCCCCATCCTCTTTCCTCTAGTCCTCTGCATATACATATAAAGGCCCTCTACCCAAGTCCCCTATACACTCTATAGATTAATTTATCTCACACTCCCCATTCTCTCTCTATGTCTCTCCATGTATATACACACGTCTTGCTCCAGTATCTACACATTATTCTGGCCTATCCTGAGGCAATTCCCCTCCCCGCAGCCCATTACCCGGTATCTCCGCTCTTTTCCCGGTTATCACCTCACTTCCGGTCTCTCCCGGTGGCTCTGTCCTTCCCCTGCCTGTTTCCGGCTGTGCTAATTCCCACTCGGGGCCCCAGGCCTCGGTTTCCGGGTGTATCCGGGTAAACTCGGGTGTCTCCTCCTGTAATGGCGGCTCCTTCCTTCCGGCGGGGGCGCGGGCGCGGGCACGAGCCAATATGGGGAGAAAGGGCGACTATGCGAGACGGGAGCGCGCCTGCGCTAGGGAGCGCCGTCGGAAGTCGGACATCTTGCTCCACGCAATTTCTCCTATTATTGTACACTATGGCTGAAGCTACCGGAAGTAGCTTTGCCGACATCTTGCTGCACCCAAACGTCAGTTTTTGTTTGCGAGGTTTTTTTTACTCAATAAACTTTATTAGCTTTGAGAAAGAAAAATGAGAAGATATGACGTATGAGGGGCGTGGCTGGCACAGGCCAGAAGGGAACATGTTTATTATAAGGCCTAGAAATAACATATAGGCATCTGGATATGAATATATTTATAATGTAGACATATAATTATATCTATAAATAGAGATAATCTGTATTTTTAATAACATATAGACTTGGAGATGTGCAGTTATATTAATTCATACATATGGAAGGACTAGCAGTTACATATATGTGAATGTACATTAGTATAGATGTATAAATACAATTATATATAAATATGGATCAATTTATAATTTCACCATCTTTATTATAACATATATATATATATATATATATATATATATATATATATATATATATATATTAACGTATTAATTAATTAATATTAGTAAACTTATAGTAAAATATATTTAAATATAAAGACATCACACACACACAAATATAATAATAAACTGGTATTATTTTTATTAAATATGTTTTATTCTATATTATTAAACTTATACCGTTAATATATATATATATATATATATATATATATATATATATATATATATTTATATATATATATATATTTTATATTTTTTTAAAACAACATACATTTTAAGCTACATGTTAAATGATGGAGAACCAATCTCCTTGAAGCTCTACATGATGAAGAACCTATCACCCTAAACTACCTCCTCCCTTTGCACTCTAAGCTCCTTCTGGGAGAAAAGTGATATATTACTAGTGTGGTTCTGTTGTATCCAGAAAATGTCTCTCTGGGATACATATTTGTTGTAGTTCAGTTGTGACGGACTCTCTGTGACCCTATGGATCACCGCACACCAGACACATATTCCATCCTCTGCCCCTCTGAGCTCCCTCAAGCTCACACTCATTGCTTAAATGTCTTGTCTAAGGAATCATGTCTTCTATTACCAAACTTTTTGAGCTTCAGTGAACAGTTTGGCTTCAATAATTGTAGCATCTATAGAGTATTAGCACCTCTCTATTTCTGGCTGGGTGTCTATAGAGTAACATTAGTCCCTTTCTATATCTGACTAGGGATCAATATAGGGACATTGGTACCTCTTTATTTCTGACTAGGGGTCTATAGAGTGACATTAGTACCTTTCTATTTCTGGCTGGGTGTCTATAAAGTGACATTAGTACCTCTCTATGTCTGACTAGGGATCTATATAGTGACATTGGTACCTCTTTATTTCTGACTAGGGATCTATAGAGTGACGTTAGTACCTATTTCTGACTATGGGTCTATGTAGGGTCATTAGTACCTCTCTGTTTCTGACTAGGGATCTATAGAGTGACATTAGTACCTCTGTATGTCTGACTAGGGATCTATAGAGTGACATTAGTACCTATTTCTGACTATGGGTCTATATAGGGACATTAGTACCTCTCTATTTCTGACTAAGCATCTATACAGTGACATAAGTACCTCTCTATATCTGACTGGGGTCTATAGAGTGACATTAGTACCTCTCTATTTCTGACTAAGGTCTACAAAGGGACATTAGTACCTCTCTTTATCTGACTAGGGATCTATAGAGTGGCATTAGTACCTCTCTATGTCTCGACTAGGGGTCTATAGAGTGACATTAGTACCTCTTTATGTCTGACTAGTGGTCTATAGAGTGACATTAGTACCACTCTATTTCTGACTAAGGTCTACAGGGTGGCATTACCACCTCTCTTTTTCTGACTAGGGTCTATAGAGTGACATTAGTACCTCTCTATGTCTGACTGTGGTCTATAGAGTGACATTAGTACCTCTCTATATCTGACTAGAGTTCAATGGAGTGACAATAGTACCTCCCTATTTCTGACAAGGGATCTATAGAGTGACATTAGTACCGCTCTATGTCTCGACTAGGGGTCTATAGAGTGACATTAGTACCTCTTTATGTCTGACTAGTGGTCTATAGAGTGACATTAGTACCTCTCTATGTCTGACTAAAGATCTATAGAGTGACATTAGTACCACTCTATTTCTGACTAAGGTCTACAGGGTGGCATTACCACCTCTCTTTTTCTGACTAGGGTCTATAGAGTGACATTAGTACCTCTCTATATCTGACTAGAGTTCAATGGAGTGACAATAGTACCTCCCTATTTCTGACAAGGGATCGATAGAGTGACATTAGTACCTTTCTATTTCTGACTGGGGATCTATAGAGTGACATTAGTACCTCTCTATTTTTGACAAGGGATCTGTAGAGTGACATTAGTACCTCTCTATTTTTGACTGGGGTCTATAGAGGGACATTAGTACCTCTCTAGTTCTGACTGGGGGTCTATAGAGTGACATTAGTGCCTCTCTATTTCTGACAAGGTATCTGTAGAGTGACATTAGTACCTCTCTATTTTTGACTGGGGTCTTGAGAGGGACATTAGTACCTCTATTTTTGTGACTGGAGATTTATAAAGTGACATTAGTACCTCTCTGTTCCTGACTGGGGTCAATAAAGTGACATTAGTACCTCTCTATGATTGACATTAGTACCTCTTTATATCTGACTAATGATCTATAGAGTGACATTAGTACCTCTCTATGTCTGACTAGGGAACTATAGAGTGACATTAGTACCTCTGTATGTCTGACTAGGGAACTATAGAGTGACATTAGTACCTGTCTATATCTGACTAGGGTTCTATACAGTAACATTAGTACCTCTTTGTTTCGGACGGGGGTCTATAGAGTGACATTAGTACCTCTCTATTTGTGACAGGAGATCTATAGAGTGACATTAGTACCTCTCTATTCCTGACTAGGGGTCTACAGAGTGACATTAGTACCTCTCTATTCGTGACTGGGGTCTATAGAGTGACATTAGTACCTCTCTATATCTGACTAGTGATCTATAGAGTGACATTAGTACCTCTCTATTCCTGACTGGGGTCTATAGAGTGACATTAGTACCTCTCTATATCTGACTAGGGAACTATAGAGTGACATTAGTACCTCTCTATTTGTGACTGGGGATATATTGAGTGACATTAGTACGTCTCTATGTCTGACAAGGGATCTATAGAGTGACATTAGTATCTCTCTTTGTCTGACTGTGGTCTATACAGTGACATTAGTACCTCTCTATTTGTGACAGGAGATCAATAGAGTGACATTAGTACTTCTCTATATCTGACTAGGGATCTATATAGTGACATTAGTACCTCTCTATTTGTGACTAAGGTCTACAGAGTGACATTAGTACCTCTCTATGCCTGACTAGGGATCTATAGAGGGACATTAGTACCTCTCTATTCGTGACTGGGGTCTATAGAGTGACATTAGTACCTCTCTATATCTGACTAGGGAACTATAGAGTGACATTAGTACCTCTCTATTTGTGACTGGGGATATATTGAGTGACATTAGTACCTCTCTATTTCTGACTGGGGTCTGCAGAGTGACATTAGTACCTCTCTATTTGTGACTGTAGATTTATAGAGTGACATTAGTACCTCTCTATTTCTGACAAGGGGCCTATAGAGTGACATTAGTACCATTCTGATTCTGACTGGGGTCTACAGAGTGACATTAGTACCTCTCCATTTGTGACTGGAGATCTATAGAGTGACATTAGTACCTCTCTATTTCTGACAAGGGGCCTATAGAGTGACATTAGTACCTCTCTGTTTCTGACTGGGGTCGACAGAGTGACATTAGTACCTCTCTTTTTTCTGACTAGGGATCTATAGAGTGACATTAGTACCTCTCTATTTGTGACTGGGGATATATACAGTGACATTAGTACCTCTCTATTTCTGACAAGGGATCTATAGAGTGACATTAGTACCTCTCTATTTCTGACAAGGGATCTATAGAGTGACATTAGTACCTCTCTATTTTTGACTGGGGTCTATAGAGGGACATTAGTTCCTCTCTACAGTATATCTGACTGGGGGTTTATAGAGTGACATTAGTAACTCTCTATATCTGACTGGGGATCTATAGAGTGACATTAGTACCACTCTATTTCTGACTAGGGATCTATAGAGTGACATTAGTACCTCTCTATTTCTGACTAGGGTTCTATAGAGTGACATTAGTACCACTCTATTTCTGACAAGGGATCTATAGAGTGACATTAGTACCTCTCTATTTCTGACAAGGGATCTATAGAGTGACATTAGTACCTCTCTATTTTTGACTAGGGATCTATAGAGTGACATTAGTACCTCTCTATTTCTGACTAGGGTTCTATAGAGTGACATTAGTACCACTCTATTTCTGACAAGGGATCTATAGAGTGACATTAGTACCTCTCTATTTCTGACAAGGGATCTATAGAGTGACATTAGTACCTCTCTGTTTTTGACTGGGGTCTATAGAGGGACATTAGTTCCTCTCTACAGTATATCTGACTGGGGGTTTATAGAGTGACATTAGTACCTCCCTATATCTGACTGGGGATCTATAGAGTGACATTAGTACCTCTCTATATCTGACTGGGGATCTATAGAGTGACATTAGTACCTCACTATTTGTGACTGGAGATTTATAGAGTGACATTAGTACCTCTCTAAATCTGACTAGGGATCTATAGAGTGACATTAGTACCTCTCTATATCTGACTAGGGATATATAGAGTGACATTAGTACCTCTCTATATCTGACTGGGGATCTATAGAGTGACATTAGTACCTCTCTATATCTGACTGGGGATCTATGGAGTGACATTAGTACCTCTATATTTCTGACTAGGGTTCTATAGAGTGACATTAGTGCCTCTCTATATCTGACTATGGATCCATAGAGTGACATTAGTACCTCTCTATTTCTGACTGGGGATCTATAGAGTGACATTAGTACCTCCCTATTTGTGACTGGAGATTTTATAGAGTGACATTAGTACCTCTCTATTCATGACTGGGGTCTGCAACGTGACATTAGTACCTCTCTATTTGTGACTATGGATCTATAGAGTGACATTAGTACCTCTCTATATCTGACTATGGATCTATAGAGTGACATTAGTACCTTTCTATATCTGACTGGGGTCTATAGAGTGACATTAGTACCTCTCTATTTGGGACTGGAGATCAATAGAGTGACATTAGTACCTCTCTATTTGTGACTGGGGATCTATAGATTGACATTAGTACCTCTCTATTTCTGACTAGGGATCTATATAGTGACATTAGTACCTATATATTTGTTACTGGAGAACTATAGAGTGACATTAGTACCTCTCCATATCTGACTAGGGATCTATAGAGTGACATTAGTACCTCTCTATTTGTGACTAAGGGTCTATAGAGTGACATTAGTACCTCTCTATTTGTGACTGTAGATCTATAGAGTGACATTAGTAATTCTCCATATCTGACTAGGGATCTATAGAGTGACATTAGTACCTATTTCTGACTATGGGTCTATGTAGGGACATTAGTACCTCTCTATTTCTGACTAAGCATCTATACAGTGACATTAGTACCTCTCTATTTCTGACTGTGGTCTACAAAGGGACATTAGTACCTCTCTTTATCTGACTGGGGTCTGCAGAGTGACATTAGTACCTCTCTATTTCTGACTAGGGATCTATAGAGTGACATTAGTACCTGTCTATTTGTGACTGGAGATCTATAGAGTGACATTAGTACCTCTCTATATCTGACTAGGGGTCTATAGAGTGACATTAGTACCTCTCTATTTCTGACTAGGGATCTATAGAGTGATATTAGTACCTCTCTATATCTGACTAGGGATCTATAGAGTGACATTAGTACCTCTCTATTTCTGACTATGGGTCTATAGAGTGACATTAGTACCTCTCTATTTCTGACTAGGGATCTATAGAATGACATTAGTACCTCTCTATATATGACTAGGGATCTATAGAGTGACATTAGTACCTCTCTATGTCTGACTAGGGATCTATAGAGTGACATTAGTACCTCTCTATCTGACTATGGGTCTATAGAGTGACATTAGTACCTCTCTATATCTGACTAGGGTCTATACAGTGACATTAGTACCTCTCTATTTTAGACTAGGGGTCTATAGAGTGACATTAGTACCGCTCTGTTTCTGACTGGGGTCTATAGAGTGACATTAGTACCTCTCTATATCTGACTAGGGATCTATAGAGTGACATTAGTACCTCTCTATATCTGACTAGGGATCTATAGAGTGACATTAGTACCTCTTTATGTCTGACTAGGGGTCTATAGAGTGACATTAGTACCTCTCTATTTCTGATAAGAGATCTATAGAGTGACATTAGTACCTCTCTCTTTCTGACTAAGGTCTACAGGGTGACATTAGTACCTCTCTGTTTCTAACTGGGGTCTATAGAGTGACATTAGTACCTCTCTATTTGTGACTGTGGTCTATAGAGTGACATTAGTACCTCTCTATTTGTGACTAGGGTCTATACAGTGACATTAGTACCTCTCTATATCTGACTAGGGTCTATACAGTGACATTAGTACCTCTCTATTTTTGACTAGGGGTCTATAGAGTGACATTAGTACCGCTCTGTTTCTGACTGGGGTCTATAGAGTGACATTAGTACCTCTCTATATCTGACTAGGGATCTATAGAGTGACATTAGTACCTCTCTATATCTGACTAGGGATCTATAGAGTGACATTAGTACCTCTCTTTTTGTGACTGGAGATCTATAGAGTGACATTAGTACCTCTCTGTATCTGACTGGGATCTATAGAGTGACATTAGTACCTCTCTATTTCTGACTGGGGTCTACAGAGTGACATTAGTACCTCACTATGTCTGACAAGGGGTCTACAGAGTGACATTAGTACCTCCCTGTTTCTGATTGGGGTCTATAGAGGGATATTAGTACCTCTCTATATCTGAATGGGGTATATAGAGTGGCATTAGTACCTCTCTATGTCTGACTAGGGGTCTATAGAGTGACATTAGTACCTCTCTATATCTGACTAGAGGTCTTTAGGGTGACATTAGTACCTCTCTATATCTGACTAGAGTCTTTAGAGTGACATTAGTGCCTCTCTTTTTCTGACAAGGGGTGTATAGAGTGACATTAGTACCTCTCTGTTTCTGACTGGGGTCTACAGAGGGACATTAGTACCTCTCTATTTCTGGCTAGGGATCGATGGAGTGACATTAGTACCTCTCTATTTCTGACAGGGGTCTATAGAGTGGTATTAGTACCTCTCTATATCTGACTAGGGGTCTATAGAGTGACATTAGTACCTCTCTATATCTGACTAGGAATCTATAGAGTGACATTAGTACCTCTCTATTTCTGACAAGGGGTCTATAGAGTGACATTAGTACCTCTCTATATCTGACTAGGGATCAATGGAGTGACATTAGTACCTCTCTATTTCTGACAAGGGGTCTATAGAGTGACATTAGTACCTCTCTATGTCTGACTAGGGATCTACAGAGTGACATTAGTACCTCTCTGTTTCTGACTGGGGTCTATAGAGTTACATTAGTACCTCTCTACGTCTTACTAGGTGTCTATAGAGTGACATTTGTACCACTCTATTTCTGACAAGGGGCCTATAGAGTGACATTAGTACCTCTCTGTTTCTGACTGGGGTCTATAGAGTTACATTAGTACCTCTCTACGTCTTACTAGGTGTCTATAGAGTGACATTAGTACCTCTCTATTTCTGACAAGGGGCCTATAGAGTGACATTAGTACCTCTCTGTTTCTGACTGGGGTCTATAGAGTTACATTAGTACCTCTCTACGTCTTACTAGGTGTCTATAGAGTGACATTAGTACCTCTCTATTTGTGACAAGGGGCCTATAGAGTGACATTAGTACCTCTCTATTTCTGACAAGGGGCCTATAGAGTGACATTAGTACCTCTCTGTTTCTGACTGGGGTCTACAGGGTAACATTAGTACCTCTCTATTTCTGACAAGGGGTCTGTAGAGTGACATTAGTACCTCTCTTTCTCTGACTTGGGTCTACAGAGTGACATTAGTACCTCTCTTTTTTCTGACTAGGGATCTATAGAGTGACATTAGTACCTCTCTATATCTGACTGGGGTCTATAGAGTGACATTAGTACCTCTCTGTTTCTGACTGGGGTCTATAGAGTTACATTAGTACCTCTCTACGTCTTACTAGGTGTCTATAGAGTGACATTAGTACCTCTCTATTTCTGACAAGGGGTCTATACAGTGACATTAGTACCTCTCTATTTCTGACAAGGGGCCTATAGAGTGACATTAGTACCTCTCTATTTCTGACAAGGGGTCTATACAGTGACATTAGTACCTCTCTATTTCTGACAAGGGGCCTATAGAGTGACATTAGTGCCTCTCTATTTCTGACAAGGGGTCTATAGAGTGACATTAGTACCTCTCTGTTTCTGACTGGGGTCTATAGAGTTACATTAGTACCTCTCTACGTCTTACTAGGTGTCTATAGAGTGACATTAGTACCTCTCTATTTCTGACAAGGGGTCTATACAGTGACATTAGTACCTCTCTATTTCTGACAAGGGGCCTATAGAGTGACATTAGTACCTCTCTGTTTCTGACAAGGGGCCTATAGAGTGACATTAGTACCTCTCTGTTTCTGACTGGGGTCTACAGAGTGACATTAGTACCTCTCTATTTCTCACAAGGGGCCTATAGAGTGACATTAGTACCTCTCTATTTCTGACAAGGGGCCTATAGAGTGACATTAGTACCTCTCTGTTTCTGACAAGGGGCCTATAGAGTGACATTAGTACCTCTCTGTTTCTGACTGGGGTCTACAGAGTGACATTAGTACCTCTCTATGTCTGACTAGGGGTCTATATAGTGACAATAGTACCTCTCTTTCTCTGACTGGGGTCTACAGAGTGACATTAGTACCTCTCTTTTTTCTGACTAGGGATCTATAGAGTGACATTAGTACCTCTCTATATCTGACAAGGGATCTATGGAGTGACATTAGTACCTCTCTATTTGTGACTGGGGATATATAGAGTGACATTAGTACCTCTCTATTTCTGACAAGGGATATATGGAGTGACATTAGTACCTCTCTATTTGTGACAGGGAATCTATAGAGTGACATTAGTACCTCTCTATATCTGCCTATGGTCTATAGAGTGACATTAGTACTGCTCTATTTGTGACTGGAGATCTATAGAGTGACATTAGTATTTCTGGATTTATGCCTGGGATCTATAGAGTGACATTAGTACCTCTCTATATCTGACCAGGGATCTACAGAGTGACATTAGTACCTCTCTATATCTGAGTGAGGTCTATAAGA